>PVJS01018420.1:0-34898 GCA_004027185.1 Glis glis | reverse complement strand
CGTACTCATAGACGACAGGTGTGTCTACCTATAATAGATCCCAGGAGAGTGTAATGCCACACCCTACTACTTGCGAACTTCCTGTACTATAAAAGAGAGATGTGCTTTCTAATAAACGAGTCTTTGCCAGACTAGGCTCCCGGTTGGAGGTATGATTATTCAACCGTCCGGTGTCTGTTCCCTCATCAGCTCCGCGTCCCTCTCTCTCTCTGGCTGGCCCCGAGAGACCGATGGACACCCCCGACATTCCTTCTATTCCAATTTTCTGTAGAGTTCTTAACATGAATGGGTGTTGAATTTTGTCAAATGCTTTTTCCATATCTATTGAAATGATCATGTGATTCTTGTTTTTAGTTCGGTTTATGTGGTGAATAACATGTATTGTTTTGCATATGTTGAACCACCCTTGCTTTCCTGGGATGAAACCAAGTTGGTCATGGTTTTTCTCTATATGATTTTAAATGTGCATGGCTAGTAATTTTGTTTAGGATGTTTGCATCTATGTTCATCAATGATATTGGAAAGGTGGCCTCCTAGAAGGAATTTGGAAGAATTCCATCTCTTTCAATTTCACGGAATAACTTGTGAAGTATTGGGTTTAGTTCTTCTGTAAAGGTTTTGTAGAATTCAGCTGGAAAACTATCTGGCCCTGATATTTTCTTTAATGGCAGACTTTTTATTGCTGTTTCTATCTCTGTGCTTGCTATTGGTTGATTCAGGTTTTCTATATCCTCTCGGTTCAATTTTGGTAGGCTGTACGTGTCTAGAAATCTGTCGATTTCTTCCATGTTTTCCAGTTTATTGGAATATAAGTTTTCAAAGTAGATTCTGATGATCCTCTGCACTTCTCCACTATCTGTAGTGATGTCTCCTTTTTCATTTCTGATTTTTGTAATTTGGGTTGATTCTCTCCTTCCTTAGGTTAGGTTAGCTAGTGGTTTGTCAATCTTGTTAATCTTTTCAAAGAACCAACTTCTTGATTTGTTGATCCTTTGAATTTTTTTTATTCTCTATTTCATTGATTTCTGCTCTGATTTTAGTTATATCCTGCCTTCAACTGGCTTTGGGATTCGACTGTTCCTGTTTTTCTAGGTCCTTGAAGTGTTTCATTAGGTTGTTTATTTGGTGACTTTCTGTTTTTTTTTTAAATGTGAGCACTCAGTGCTATAAATTTTTCTCTTAATACTGCCTTCAAAGTGTCCCATTGATTTTTGTACATCGTGTCTCTATTTTTGTTTAATTCCAGGAATTTTTTTATTTCTCCCCTTATTTCTTTTCTGATCCAGTCCTCATTCAAGAGTGTATCATTCAGTCTCCATGTACTTATGTGTTTACTTTTGGTCTTCCTGATGTTAATTTCTACTTTCATTCTGTTGTGGTCTGAGAAGATGCAGGGAATTTTATCACATCTTTTGAATTTGCTCATGCTTCCTTTGTGGCCCAGGATGTGGTCTATTTTGGAGATTATACCGTGTGCAGCTGAGAAGAATGTGTATTCACCTGTTGCTGGTTAAAATATTCTGTATATGTCTATTAGATCCATTTGGTCTATAGTTTTCTTTGGGTCTGAGGAGTCTTTACTCATCTTTTGTCTGGAGGATAAATCTAGTGGTGTGAGTGGCGTGTTGAAGTCTCCCAATATTATTGTATTTGGGTCTATTTGAGACCAGATGTCCCGAAGACTTTGTTTTATGAATGTGGGTGCGCCCACATTCGGGACATAAATGTTTACTATCATTATATCTTCTTGTTTGTTCACTTTATTAGTAAGACTGACTTTGTATCTTCTGATGTGTTTTAGCTTAAATTTTGTTTTTTCAGATATAAGCATTGCTACCCAATCTCTGTAACCTTTTACCTTTAGCGAATGAGTACCTTTGTGTAGAAGGTGAGTTTCTTGTAAGCAGTGTATAGTTGGGTTATGTTTTTTAATCCACAATGCCAGTCTTTGTCTTTTAATTAGGGGGTTGAGTCCTTTGACATTTAATGATATTATTGAGATAATATTTTTGTTTCCTGTTTTACGTAGTGACTACTCTCCTGGTTTAGTTGCCCACCTGGTGGGATTCCCCTTCTGAGGTTCTGAAACTTGCTTTTTTGTTCTTCTTTGTGTTTTCTTTTAGGATTTTGTCTAGTGTTGGCTTGGTCCTCATGAATTCTTTAAGTGTTTGCTTATCTTGGAATGTTTTTATTTCTCCATCAATTTTGAATGATATCTTTGCTGGATGTATCAGTCTTGGTTGGAAGTTGTTTTCTTCCAGGGTCTGGAGTACTTAATACCAATCCTTCCTGGCATTCCTGACTTGTGTGGAGAAGTCTGAGCCCAGGAGCATTCTACCTCCGAGGTACACCCCCAGCCTGATTTTTTATTCTTTATTTTGAAACAGGGTCTAACTATGTTGCAGAGGGCCTCACTAAGTAGCCCAGGCTGGCCACAAACCAACGATCCTCCTGTCTCAGACTCCCAAGTTCTGGGATTATAAGCATGCACCACCACACCCGGCTCCTCCTGGCAATTATGATTTGGGTTGAGAAGACTGGAGTGATTTTTATGGTTTTGCCTCTGTATGTCACCCATCCTTTTGCTTTTGCTGCTTTCCAATTCTTTCCTTGGCCTCTTTGTTAGTCATTTTGATTATAACGTGGCATGGGGAGGTCCTTCTTTGGTCTTGTCTTAACAGTGTTCTGTATGTCTCCTGTATGTGAATGTCCAAGTCTTTTTCTATGTTTGGAAAATTCTCTGAAATTATTTCTCTGAAGAGGTTTCTGATACCATTGATCTGTGCTTCTAAACCTTCTTCAGTGCCTTCTATCCTTAGATTAGGACGTCTTCTACTGTCTTGTATTTCTTGGATGGTTAGGGTGTGTTGTAATATCCTCTGTATATCACTGACTATATTTTCAGTTTTGAATGAACTGTCTTCCAGGAGTGCTGACCTGTTTTCCATGTGGTCAAGCCTGTCAGAGTTGGTTTCTATTATGGTCCTCATTTATTGACTCCATTTCATTCAAAGTTTCTTTATGGTTCTTTCTCCTTCATCTCCTGTATACTTTCTTTGAGGCCTTTCCTCATTCTGAAGATCCAAAATTTGGAATTCTCCAACTTGTATTTCGTGCAGATCAGTATCAGTAATCTCCCCTGTTGTTTCCTCTCTGCTCCTCATTCTCGTATTTTCAGTGTTCTCATTTTTGTGTTTCTGTTGTCTCAGCATCCTCTTCCTTTCTGTGTGTATGGTGGTTAGTTGCTGGGTGGATTGATGCTGGACAAACTTACAGCAGGACAGCCACTGAGGCGAACTCACAGTTGGCTGCCAGGGTTCATAGGGGCTCAGAGACGTGACAATGCTGGGTTGCACCCAAGCTCCAAGACGCAGCGGTGCGGCACGACGGTGCCAGAGTGAGCCGGGGTTCAAAGACACGACAATGTCCAGTTGCGCCTGAGCTCCGAGACATGGCGCTAAGCCACCTGGGAGATGCGACAATGCTGGCATGCCGGCTTGCGCCCAAGCTCCAAGAGGCGGCAGTGCACCACCTGGGCTCCAATACTCAGCGGCGAGACGCGACGGTGCCAGAGTGAGTCCGGGCTCAGAGATGTGACAATGCTGGGTTGCATCCGAGCTCTGAGGGGCTGTGGTGCCCCACCTGGGCTCCGAGACACATCGGTGTGACGCAGTGGTGCCAGAGTGAGCTGGGACTCAGAGACACGACAATGCCAGGTTGCACCCGAGCTCCGAGATGTGGCAGTGTACCACCCGGGCTCCGAGACTAGCATCAGGACACAATGGTGGAGTGAGTCCAGACTTAGAGAAGCAACAATGCCACGTTGTGCCCAAGCTCTGAGCACCAGTGTATGCCGCCCAGGCTCCAGGGCAGGTGCCGAAGTGCTAGGACACCCTTTGATCTGTTTCTGCGAACTGCAGTTGGGATGGCCCTCAACTCACAGACCTCTGCTCTGATTCCTGGCCAGATTTGCTGATTGGGGGGGTATTAGTTGCAGCTATAGGGTCCCGGGGAAGATGGCTTCATTCCAATCCTGCCCACATGGGGTTGTGGTTTTCTGTGGGGTTGTGTGGCTGGTAGTCTCAGTATCTGTGAAGTCAGAGTCAGGTTGCTGGATATTGGTTGTTGATTCTTCTTTGGATGTGAAATATTGTTCTGTTCAGGCTCCGAGGCGATTTTGGGTCAGACTCACTTAGGGGGTTCCTAATCCGTCGCCATCTTGGCTGCTCCCCCATATCCTCTTCGGATTGCATTGACGTCCAAACAATATTGTCTACAAATCCAGGGGATTCCATAAGCAAGGCAGTAAGTGTTCCCATTAACTTTTCCCCCCTTAATATCTCTCAGCAATGTTTTATAAGTTTACACATAAGTATATTCCAAGGTTTCTAATTATTTTTTAGTGTATTGTTGGTAGGTATATTTAGAATTAATGTAGATATTGATCTAGCTATTTTTAGCTAAAGTTAGAGCTCTTGTGGGGACTATTCAGTGTACTGAGATGTGGTGCCTGGGGTTAGTGGGTGGGATTCTATGATGTCTGTGTTGGTAACAATTGCATATGCCACTCATGAAGGGGGTCCATTGGAGGAGCTGCCATTAATGTATCAATTTGGGGCTTCTGCCTACAGGTACCTGAGATGTGGAAGGAGGAGAGTAGAGAATCCATGATGTCTGTGTAAGAGTTAGAAAGGTGAGGTTGTCGGGGCACAGTGGGGCAAGGAGGGAGTATGGCTGTGTTTAGGATGTTGCATTGCTAGACGAATGTTAAAGGGTTGTTGACAAAGAGGGCATGGAGCTGTTGGAGTCATGAGGAAGGCAGTATAAAAAGAGTGCAATGGGTCATGAGCTTGGACAGGTTGTGGGAGGAGAGGATCATAATGGTTGTTTCTTTGTTTTTTCCTTCTTTCTTTGGTCAGAAAACCTGGTTATTCACAGTTTTCTGGTATGAAACTTTGATAAGTAGATTTTTATCTGGCCTCAACTGAGAATTTTACATTTGGAAATTCAAATCTAAGATTTACAGACTTCTTAGTGTGTTGTCAGATCAACAGTGTTACTTTTAAAACTAACAAATGATAAACATAATCTTTGACATTTTCTTGTGTTCCCCTGTATGTTTATATGCTTATATATTGTTTGTTTGCATGATACCAAATTGAGTTACAGATAAGTAAGCACATAACGTACAACCTATTAAGTTAGCAGTTAGCTTTCTTGTTTGCATAACTTTAATACATTTTTAGCAAACAAGTTAATTTGATTTGGTGGGTAATAAGATTGATTTTAAAATTAGTAACACAATTTTTTCTTGCCTGCTAGCCAAATTGGAATTTTTGTCTCTAGATATCTAAGAGATAATGTTCAATGTTTTCTATATACAGCAACTTTTAGGATTTTAGCAAAGAAACATTTTTATTTTTATTTTTTTATTTATTTATTTTTGTGGTACCGGGGCTGGAACCCAGGGGCATTCTACCTCCAAGCTACACTGCCAGCCCTATTTTTTATACTTTATTTTGAAACCAGATCTCACGAAGTTGCAGAGGGCCTCACTAAGTAGCTGAGCCTGGCTGCGAACCCGGATCCTCCAGTGTCTGTCTGTGTCCCAAGTACTAGGATTACAAGTGTGCGCCACCACGCCCAGCTAAGAAACATTTTTAAATGTTAATGATGGGCCAGTCATGGTGGTGCATGTCTGCAATCCCAGTACTTGGGAGGCTGAGACAGGAGGAGTTCAGGTTCTAGGCCAACCTCAGCAACTTATTGAGACCCTTATCAACTTTTGAAATAAAAAATGAGGGAGACAGCATGTTTCAATTTCTCCAAGACTGGGAATTGAACCAGCGGGAAGACTGCTTCATGGCAAGAGAAGAAGACCAGTCAGAACTCAACCAAAGAAAGACAGTCGAAATGCAGTGGAATCGGACACAGCACAGAGAGCAGAAGACTGAAAACAGCTCCGCACATCTCACATGGTGATTGAAGAGCAGAGGTGGTGCCATCTTGGTGAGCCTGCCTGGGGCTGGCGGCGCCAGGACCCAGCAGTTCATAGAGACCAACTATAGCAAAGAAGAAGCAAAATCCTGTTCAACCAGTGATTTCAGAAAACTACATCAAAAGCAATTGCACTATTCTCTCCACACTTGAATATCTCAAGACTCTATTCCCCAGACAGCCCAGTAAAATTCTGCAGCTTCATGTAAACTCAGGACCAAGAAACACAGGACCTTCCAGCAGGGACCTCAGAGACTACATCCTGCCTCCTCAAGACTACTGTGAATCTACAGACCAACCAGGCAAATCACCCGGCAAAATCCTGTGACTGCAGCTGACCTCATCCCTGTCTGCAGGGACTTGAGCAGCACTCCTCAAGACCGTGAGTTTATAAAGTGTCCCCATGGGAGCTTACATGTTTATAGGGACTTGCGTGGCAACAAACAGACTCAGGGGGTCTGGAGGTTGCAAATCACCCCTGTAGAGGGGGGAAAGAGGCTATAGTCACATACAGAGAAAATGTGAATTAGCAGACAGTCCCTAGGGACATTCAGGGGGGCAGGGACCTAGAGTCAGCAGCTCACTGTGCCCCTGCAGGGTCTCCAGCAGTCACCACAGGAATGTCAGCAGCTGTGTCTGTATGTTGAAATAACTCAGCCAAACTTGCTGCAGACTTGGAAGGCTATAAACTCACACCCTGTGATGTTTGGATGCTACAAGCACTAAGGCTAGAGGCAAACAAGGTCTCATGTGATTGCAGCTGGTCAGAGCAGCAGCAGTGTCCCTCCCTGGTGCTAAATAATTGGGCCACCCAAGCGCCAGGCTCAAAACAGTAGAATCTCTCCCTGCCAGACCTTGGGCCTTGAAAGCAGGGAGGCCAGGGGCCAACAGAGGTTCATGAGTTCACAGCTACAGGCTGGGAACTTAACATTCTCCCTGCCAGCACAGTTTGGGCCATGTGTGCAGTGACTGACAGTGTTCCATGTGATAATCACCAGATCAGTGAGGTGTCCCTGGGCTATCAAAGCTCAGCCAACTAGCACACAAGCTCGGAACATAGTACTCTCTGGCCCTGCTGAGCTTAGGTTCAGTGTCCACAGAGGCTGGAGGTCAGCACTCTGCAGTTTCACAGGTTCACAGTTTCGCAGGCTCTGAATGGAACCTAATAGTCTCTGACCCTACAATGTTTTGGCTGGAGAGCACGGTGACCTGCAGCCAATCAGAGACTCCTGTTTGCCTGCACTGACTAAGAACTGTATCTTGTTAAAGAGGCTCTGGAAGACAAACTCAAAAGTTTAATTATATGAGACAGATTTGTAGAGGCGGATATATACCCCCAGCATAGGCCTTATAAGAAAGGGATAACAAATAGGTACAGGACTCTCAAACAAAAAAGAAGAGGATGCCAAGAAAAGAGAAACACAAAATTGAGAAATCTGAGAACATGAGAATGAAGACCAGTGAGGAAACAATGAACTCCCACAACTCAACAATGAGAGGCCACCAATACTGAGCTACAGAAAATGCCAGGAGAATACAGAATTTTGATTTTCAATATGATCAAAGGTCTCAGAAATTAAATCAAAGGGAAGTTTACAGAAAATGAAAGAACATATGAATAGATAAATTGAGGCCCTAAGTAAGAACTAAAAGGAAGATTTGAGCAAAATAAAGAAGTCAATTAATGCATTAAAGATTTCCATAAGAACCACCTCTGGTAGGCTAGACCACATGGAAAATAAGAGTCTCATTCTTGGAAGACAGCTAATTCAAAACTGACCACACAGTCAACAATATGGAGAGGACAATACAACATGACCAGAACATCCAAGAAATATGGAATAATATGAAATAACCTAACTTATTGATAATAGGCATTGAAGAAGGTCTAGAAGCACAAACCAAGGGTACTAGACACCACTTCAGAGAAATAATATCAAAGAATTTCCCAAACATAGAAAAAGACGTGGACATCCACATACAGGAGACATTCAGAACACCAACAAGAAAAGATCAAAGAAGAACTTCTCCACATGACATAATAATCAAAATGACTAACATAGAGGCCAAGGAAAGAATCTTAAAAGCATCAAGAACAAAAGAAGAGGTAACATTCAGGGGAAAAACAAGAATTACTCCAGACTTCTCAACCTAAGTCATGAAAGCCAGAAGGGGCTGGTATGATGTATTTCAGACCCTGAAAGCAAACAACTTCCAACCAAAACTGCTATATCCAGCAGAGATATCATTCAAAATTGATGAAGAAACAAAAACCTTCCAAGACAAGCAAAAACTAAAAGAATTAATGACTGTCAAGCCAGCACTGGAGGAAATACTTAAAGAAATGAAACACAAAGAAGAAAAAAGAAGTGTATACCAGAACCAGAGAAGGGGTGAATTCCACCAGATGGGCCACTAAGTAAAGGAAAAATAACACTATATCAGAAAACAGAACTCAAAATGACAGGAAACAAAAATCATCTGTCAGTAATAACACTGAATGTCAAAGGGCTAACCTCCCCAATTAAATGGCATAGACCAGCAGTGTGGATTAAAAAACATAATAATATAACTATATGCTGCTTGCAAGAAACCCACCTTACAGGCAAAGATATCCATAGGCTAAAGATGAAAGGATGGAAAAAAATATACCATGCAAATGGAGACCGAAAACAAGCAGGGGTAGCAATGCTCATATCCGACAAAACAGACTTTAAGCTAAAACTTATAAGAAGAGACAAAGCGGATCACTTCTTACTAATAAAAGGAAAATTTCTAGCACCGAGTGCCCACATAAGAAAAACAAAAAGTCACCAAATGAACAACCTGATGACACTCCTCAGGAACTGGAAAAACAGGAAGAGTCTAATCCCAAAGTCAGTAGAAGGCAGGAGATAGTTAAATTCAGAGAAAAAATCAATGAAATAGAGAACAACAGCAAAAAAAAAATACAAAAGATCAACAAAACAAAAAAATGGTCCTTTGAAAAGAATAACAAGATTGATAAACCCTTAACCAACCTAACTAAAAGAGAGAATAAACCCAAATTATTAAAATCAGAAATAAAAAAGGAGTCATCATCACAGACAGTAGGGAAATCCAGAGGATCATCAGAAACAGTTTTGAAAATTTATATTCTAATAAATGGAAAACATAGAAGTATTCAACAGATTTCTAGAGACATACAACCTGCCTTAATTTAACCAAGAAGATATAGAAAATATAAACTGACCAACAGCAAGCAAAGAGATAGAAACAGCAATAAAAAGCCTTCCATCAAAGAAAAGCCCAGGTCCTGACAGATTCTCATCTGAATTCTACAAAACCTTTACAGAAGAACTACACCCAATACTTCACAAGTTATTCTGTGAAATCAAGAGATGGAATCCTTCCAAACTCCTTTCATGAGGCCATTATTATCTTAGTACCAAAACCAAATAAAGATCCCTCAAGAAAAGAAAATTACAGACCTGTATCATTGATGAACATAGATGCAAAAATTCTAAACAAAATACTAGCGATGCACATTCAAAACCACATAAAGAAAATTGTACACTGTGACCAAGTTGGTTTCATCCCAGAGATGCAAGGCTGGTTCAACATATGAAAATTAATACATGTTATTCACCACATATATAGAACTAAGGACAAAAATCACATGATTATCTCAATAGGTGCTGAAAAAACATTTGACAAAATCCAACACCCATTCATGTTAAAAAAACACTGCCAAAAATCAGAATAGAAGGAACTTCCCTCAACATCATTAAGACAATATACAATAAACCCAAAGCCAAAATCATATTGAAGGCTCAACTCCATCATCTAAGCTGCCATTCAAAAACCATGTAAACACCGTTCTCTTCCTCAGACAATAGATACCAAAAGCTACTCAACCCCACTGATCTCAACATCCCCGTTCCGCAAGAAGCAGATATAGAAGAGACTTGATGCCCTTTTGCCCCAACCCTAAGCACCTGCCCCTCGCCCCCATTCTTTCCTATTAAGAGAAAAAGTAAAATGTTAAAGTCAGGAACAAAAGTGACTCCATCTTGTGAAGACATGTCATTTTGAAGGTCTCTTTGCTGACCAGAAATTCCCAAGTTTTGTTCAAATTAACCCTTCCCCCCCTTGCTTACTGAAATGTCCCCATTGTATTGCCTAAGATGTGCCTGACAAGCTTCTTGTTTATCCCATCCCTCTGCTTATGGAAAATTCCCACTGTCCTGCTTAACCCAGATCTAACAACCCATCTAACTCCCCTTAACAATCTCCCTAGCAACATCTAACCACTGTTCCCACCTGACCCATGGAGTCTCCCCAAAAACAACCATATAAGCTTCCAGTCTGTCACAGGAACACAGGTTCCACTCTCTCCTGGAGGCGCCCCCCCCTCAGGTTTTATCCCAAGAATGCTTGTTCTGCCATTGTACCTTTTCCCATCTCCTTCCTCCCCAGACCTTTCAACATTTATTTGTATTTCTTCTTCAAAACATTACAGCATTAGAATTAGATTGCTACAGTTCCTGGTATATCCATGCATAACATTATGATGGGTGAATGGAGTGAGTTTTCATAAATGATAGAAAATCAATGTTGCTTAACCAAGTCCTTTAAAAAGTATAAAAATCCCCAGTAACATGACTTTAGGCTCCCACAATAATATCTAAATTTTACAATGAACTTTCCCATCCATCCTTATAGAAGACTGGAAACTGAAGCTTAGAGGAAACTCAAAGTTCACTATTTACACCTACCTCCAGAGATCCTGGCAAGGAAAAGCAAAAGCTCCTGGGATACAAGGTAAATTTTGAGGGAGCAAGGATTGCAGAGCTTCTTACAGTGCCAGGGAGTCAGATTCTCTCACATTCTAATCATCTTTCTTTCCTTTAATTCCTCTGGGAAACTTTTTTTTTACCAGTTACATGAATATTTTTATTTGGGATTGTATTCTTTATTTCTGATGATGAAGAATACACACATAAACACACACACACACACACACACACACACACGCACACACACATACACACACATAAAAGCAATGAAAAAGCAGTAGAACTATTTAATCTAGAGAGAGTATGTTGGCAATGCATATTCTGGCAAAATAAATAAAACATTTTGATCAATTTATTGTATCCTATGTGTGTTTTGCATGTGAAAGAGAAGGTCTTGACATTTTCAAACAACATAGTTCTCTTGGCAATGGTCACTATAAGTACCAAACTATATACTGACCTTTTAAATGCAAATAGGATTATATATCTATAAGCCTGGATTGGGGTCAAAATCTATGTAGATGAGCTGTTCCCTCAGGGATACTTGAGCACTTGATGTATGTTAGGGCACTTGAAATAAACTAGTAAGCTCTTAGTTACAAATAAAAGATAGGATATAATTATGTGCAAATTGGAAAAGGGCCTTTTTGTCATTAGTCAAATGCTCCCCATCAGTTAACTCTTCAAAAAGTTGGTGTCTTCAGATAGTATATGGCTTGGGTCAGTGCTTTTGTATGATCTTACAATAGAACATGTGTAGTACCCTAGGGACTAATGACCCAATATGGCCAATTTGGCTCTGCCCTCAGCAAGGGAGATAGACACTGAGTTTGTGGAACTGTGGAGGCAGGTACTGGGGTGTTGCCTGGAAAGCCATTAATGACTGTGAGACCCTGCTGGTTTGATAACCTCATAAACTGGAAAACATCATACCTCAGGATTAAAGGCACAGCCTACTGTGAGGACCCCATTAAAATGTCCTCAGAATAATTTTCCATAGAAATTGGATATGTGGTTAATTATTAAAGAAGTTGGAATTTTCTTGCCCACCAGGGACTGTGCTTACTAATTCATACTTGCAATACACAAAAATAACCTGTTAGAACTATTCATTTAGGTTACTTGAAAAATGTTACACAAATCTCTTAGAAGCATGAGGAAGAACCACTCTAAAAATAATTGAATTCATTAAGGTAGAAATGTGCAAATTAAATTGATTGTGTGCTCAATCTTCTTGTTGGTAATGACTACTTGAAAGGAATTGAAAAGTGGACTTTGACTCTACTAATACCTGCATGGTTTGTAATTTTTATCTTCAAATGGTATAAATTGATAAAATCAATTAAAACATTTTGTCTTAAGTGCCTTATGTAAGGCAATGTATACTGTAAATGTTTACATTGGTTAATGTAATAAAGATTTTGTAATCACTACTAAGTTAATATTAAAAGCAATTGATGTAATTATAGCATTAATAAAAAAGACAAAGATTTATTTGGGAAAAAAGAATTATGAACTCATTCAACAGTCATGGGAAGATTTTATTCTTACAGGACAAGTTTCATGCTTCCAACAAGAAGCACTAGCAAAACAAATCAAACTCTGATGAACAATGTAGGAAAAAAAACTTTAAGATCATGCTTTAAGTCCCATAAGATGGAATTAAATACAGTTGCTGTCCACAGTGACTGAGATAGGGGAGCTCTTGAGGAGAGAGAAAAAGAGATCTTTGTTAAATGGACACCTGCTTGTCTCTTTAGTTAAATGAACAGAACCTCCAGCATATGCTGTACCAGATCAAACAGACAATAACAATCAATTTAAACATCACCAGATTCAAAGACTTACACAATGTGCTTCAAATATACTTATAGACTGAGAGATCAGGAAGAAGCATTCTGAAACTCGAATATCAAATGATTGACATGGGATCAGATTTTCAAAGTAATCTCCTTGGGAACCGGCACATTTCTTGCCAGGATAATCATGTATCTAATGAGAGCGCTTAGCCTAGGGTGTTTTATTAGTCTTCTCTAAAAGGCTAGAGGCATCCCATACCCTGCCTTTAGGGTGTGCATACCTTTGCTATTTTAAAATAAATCTTTGCTAGTGTCTTGCTTTTGAGGTCTTCTGAAATTTTTTCAGAAGCAGAATTCAAGAACCCACCTGGTTGAGTTGAGGTCCCATTTTGCTCTTGAAAGGACCTCCTCCTGGTGACATTCCTTTGGCAACCACAAAAGGACAGTAAACCGAGGCACTACCTTTAGTGAGTTTAACTAAATGCTTTCCTTTTCTCTTAGCTTTGGTTTTTGATTATATGGAATTCCCTACAAACCTCTGCACACCTAGTTTCTCTTTGTCTTGACCAGAGGCTCCTTCACCCCTAGGAAATGAGTGCTTGTTTATAAAGGCACAGAAGATAAGAGGCATCAAGTCCCTTTAACTAAAAACAAATTGGGCAAAATTGTCAGGAGAATGCCCCCAGAGCTGTACAGTGGCCTTTCAGGGAAACCTTCGTGGCCATGTACACCATCCCCATGTCAGATAAGAGTAAGGAGGTTGACTGGGGAGACATCATTTTAAGGCCTGATCCTCTGATGTGTTAAACTATTTGTCTTGGTACACAGGAAAATATTCCCATGATGTGTTGGGGCAACCCAACTCTGACCTAA
This sequence comes from Glis glis, assembly GCA_004027185.1. Classification (NCBI taxonomy): domain Eukaryota; kingdom Metazoa; phylum Chordata; class Mammalia; order Rodentia; family Gliridae; genus Glis; species Glis glis. Next base: position 21,451 of record PVJS01018420.1, on the reverse strand, counting down.
AAAATCAGAGAAGCTAGCTGCATAAAGCAGCATACTTTGAATCCAAAACATTTACATAACAACATCTTCTTCAGCTCATTTTCTTTCATGCCCTTTTTCCTTTTCTACCTTCCTTCTGTTAGCACATGCTTCATCTTCCTTCTAATCCTCTACAAATATTTCTTTTTAAATTTTTATTGGTGCCTTTTAATTGTACATGATACTGAGATTGATAGTAATACTTTCATATATGCACATAACATTATGTGGTCTGATTTCTACCCCATACCTTTCCTTCCTCTTTCCTCCTCCCTCTCCTGACCACCTTTTACTACTCTACTGGTTTCTGTCCTAATTTTCATGAGGTTCTGTTCCTTTCCTTTTTTCTCTCTAGTTCCCACATATGAGAAAAAACATGTGGCCCTTGATTTTCCAACTCTGGCTGATCTGTCTTAGCCTATTATCCAGTTCCATACATTTTCCTGCAAATGACATAATTTTGTTCTTCTTTATGACTGAGTATAACTCCATTATGTGTATATACCACATCTTCTTTATCCATTCATCTGTTCACAGACAACTAGGTTGGTTCCTTAACTTGGCTATTGTGAACTGTGCTGCTATAAATATGGATATGCATACATTACTATAGTATTCTGACTTTAATTCTTTTGGAAAGATACCAAGGAGTGCTATAGTTGGGTCTTCTGGTAGTTCCATTCTTAGTCTTTTGAGAAACCTCCATAGTGATTTCCATAAGTGGTTGTACTAATTTACAACCCCAACAACAATGTATAAGTGTTCCTTTTTCTCCACATCCTCACCAGAATTTATTATTTGTGTTCTTGATGATTGCCATTCTAACTGGAATAAGATGAAATCTCAGTGTGTTTTTGTGTTTTTGCAAATCTTACTTTCTTAGTGGAGACTCCTTCACCATTTTTCACTTTGGTCACCTATCCAGATCCTTCATTGTACTTTCATTTTCTCTTAAAACAGTCTCTGGGATACGATGCTACAGAGATTTTGAGTTGTTTCTTTGATACATATTACAGGTATAACCCTGAAAGGAAATGACCCCTTTACCTAGAATCTAATTATTTCTAGAAAAAGTACCCTCCCCTCACTTGCATCACTTAAGTGATCAAGTTGAGTCACTGCCGTAATACTTGGATCAGCAGTGGCTCTTTGAAGTCATATTTTGTTTTGTTCACTATCCCCAATAATTGAAGGCAGGAACTCTAGAGGATTCCCTTACTGTTGGACATAATATTGTGCTTCTGCCATTATGAAATTTACTCTCTTTATTCTTCCTGTCTGGGGCAATGTCTCGATCTAGTACACCCCCACATCCTCTGAAAAATTCTTTACAAGGATTTGTATCATTTCTATTCCTAGGGAGTAGAAGTAAGGAAAATTCATTCAAAAGCAAAAAGAAGAGATTAGACTGAGAGTTTACCTTTCAGGAAATTAGCTCAAAAGCCCAGTTGTATGAGATTATACTTTAAGAGTTTACCTTTCATTAAAACTTAAAGACCCACCCGCTGTGTTTATCTAGCTTTGCTCTTCTTTCCGTTAATAATGAGACACAGCTTTCTCTGCCTTCTCAGGGGATCTCCAGGGAGGCCTGGAGCAAAGGTCACCTAATGGAAGATGGAATTGCACTCTGGCTGGTGGATGACAACAATTAATAGGTTAAAATGGCCTAATCTGGGAACAAAAACTCAAAAGAGTTTGAGTATCGTGTAGTCTTTACTTGTTATGGCTTCCTTTCTTTTTTCCTCTAGATCTACACTAGTAGGTTCAGAAAGTCTTTCATCTTGTTAAGACATGGATAATTCAACACCTATCTCCATCAGTTCACCTTTGGGTTGTATATTAAATAACTGGAATTATTTTAAGGAAGAGGGTTTGAACAAGAAAAACCTAATTTTCTTTTGTAATGTTGCTTGTCATCAATACAAACTGGTAAATGGAGAAACCTGGCCTGAAAATACACTTAAATATTAACACAAGCCGGGCGTGGTGGCATATGCTTGTAATCCCAGTACTTTGGGAGGCGGAGACCAGAGGATCCAGGTTCACGGCCAGCCTCAGCGCTCTCTCTCCCTGTCTCTCTGTCTGTCTGTCTGTCTGTCTCTCTCTCTCTCTCTCTCTCTCTCTCTCCCTGTCTCTCTCTCTACTTAGTGAGGACCTCCACAACTTTGTGAAACCCGGTTTCAAAAATAAAGTATAAAAAATAGGGCCGGGGGCGTAGCGCGGAGGTAGAACGCCCCTGTGTTCAATCCCCGGTACCGCAAAAAAATAAAAAAATATTAACACAATACTTCAGCTTAACCTATTTGTAAACAAGAAGAAAAATGGACTCAAATCTTGTATTTTCAAGTTTTTATGGCCTTACTTAAAGACCCAGAGCTGAAAAGCTCATGCAAAATGTGCTATGTTCATGTTTCCTTCAGTAAAAATTGGAAGAAGCGAATCCCATGGAGGACATGAGTTTGAACCCCAAGCAGACCTTTTCCACAACAACCCATACAGGCAGCTCAGAAGACAGATCAAATAGAGACTTTAGAGAGCCCCCTTTTGTTCCCTGGATATGATTCTTCAGAGTCTTCAACCCTATTAGCCCCAGTGACCCCAACTACACCTCCCCCACAGCTGGCTTATGGTTAGCTGTCTTTGCTTGTGCTTGACAAGAAGAAACATTCTGAACCCCAAATACCAAATGATTGAGATGGGATCTGATTTACAAAGAAGCCTCCCTGGGAACCTGCACATTTCTTCCAAGGAAAATCATATGTTTAATCAGAGAGCAGTCAATCTTAAGAGGTGAAGGGAAACTGTGCCCTGCCTTTGGGGTATGTATACCTTTGCTGTTCCTTCATAAATCTTTGCTTGTGTTTGCTTTCATCGTGTCCTGGAATTCTTCTCAGCAGCATAAGTCAAAAACCCATCCGGGAAGAGTTGAGGTCACCCTCTTGGAGGGTCAGGGTAAGTTGAGAAATGAAAAATCATTTATTTGTAGCATACAACGTGAAATTTTGAAATGTGTATGCATTAAGGAATGAGTAAGTAAAGCTAATTAGTGCATGCATTATTCACATGCTTACCATTTTTTGTGGCGAGAACACTTAAAACCTCTCAGCAATTTTCAAGTATAAAATACATTGTTATTAATCACAGTCACCATATCATATAATAGATCTCTTGAATATATTCCTTTATTTTAACTGAAATTTTATAACCTTTGAGCAATATCTCCCCAATATCCCTGCCTCCCTAGCTTCTGGTATCTACCATTCTACTCCCTGTTTAGATGAATTTGAACCTTTTAGATTCCTCATATAAGTGTCTTTCTGTGCTTGGCTTATTTCACTTACTATAATGTCCTCCAAGTTCATCCATGATGTCACAAATGACAGCATTTCCTTTTCTTTAAAGACTGAATAATAGTATTCCATTGTGCTTTGGGGTCATATCCAAAAAAATATCATTGTCCAGATGAATCAAATGGAGCTTTCTCCCTATGTTTTCTTCCAATAGCTTTACAATGTGTGTTCTTGGCAACTTTGTAATCAATTTACTCTAATCCTGGGATTTATTTCTGGGATCTCTATTCTATTCCTTTGGTCAAAGATTACCATTTTTACACCAGTACCATGGTGTTTTGATTAATATAGCTTTGTAGTATATTTTGAAATCAAGTAGTGTGATGCTTCCAGCTTCGTTCTTTAAGCTCAAAATTGCTTTAGTTATTAAGCATCTTTTCTAGTTCTGTTTTAGGATTGCTTTTCTATTTCTGAGAAAACTATCATTTTGGAGTTTTCATAGGGATTACTTTGGATCTATATGTCACTTTTCAGTAATATGAACATTTTAAACAATTTTCTTCCAATCTGCAAACATGGAATATCTTTCCATTTATTTGTGTCATCTTCAATTTCTTTCAGCAATGTTTTATAGCTTTTAGCATACAGATCTTTTGCCTTCTTGGTAAAATTGATTCCTCAATATTTTATTACTGTAGCTATTGTAAATGGAGTGGACTTCTTGATTTCTTTTTTGCACAGTTCATTGTTAGTATATAAAAACATTGCTGATTTTGTATATTGATTTTGCATCCTTTAACTTTACTGAGTTCTTTATTACCTCTAACAGTTTTATAGTAGAGCCTTTAGGGTTTTCTACATATAAGATCATGCCATATGAAAACAGAGACAATTTCACCTCTTTTTTCCAATTTGGATGCCTTTTATTTCTCTTGTCTGATTTTCTGTCTAAGGCTTTCAGTACTGTGTTAAATTGAATTGGCAAGCATGGGCATTCTTGTCTTGTTCCTGGACTTAGAAGAAAAGCTTTCAGCTTTTTGTTGTTGAGTATGTTAAGCCATAGGCTTGTCATAAACAGCCTTAAACAGCCTTTTTTATGTTGAAGTACATCCCCTCAACATTTAATTTGTTGGTTTTTTGTCATGAAAGAACTAGGAGTGGAACTATCATATAACCCAGCTATACCACCCCTCTGTACTTATCCAAAAGAAATAAACTCAGTATACTATAGCAATACAAACATACCCATGTTTGTTGTAGTAAAATTTGCAGTAGCCAAGTTATAGAACTAGCCTATGTGTCCATCAACAGATCAATGGATAAAGAAAACGTGATATGTGTGTGTATGTATGAAAATGGAAGGGATACCAGTAGAATAGAGGAAGGGGATCTAGGGGAGGGAGGAAATGAATAAAGGGTAGGTACTGAGGAATGAAATTATGTTATGTGCATGTATGTATGACTATGTCACAATGATTCCCACTATTATGTATAATCATAATGCACCAATAAAAAAGAACCTACTATGTGCTGGGCACCGTTCAAGGCAAAGAAGATAGCAAAGTAAATAAAATAGATAAAAATTCCTGCCACATTGCACATAGATTCTGGCAGGAGGAGACAGACAGTAAACATATAAAGAAGTAAAATACATAGTATGTCAGTTTGTAATGACTGATATGGGGAAATACAAAGCTGGACAAAGGTATGGAGAATGCAAATAGAATGGGAGTGTAATTTTCCAAGTTTTCACACATATTGCTTGAGGGTTTGTTTCAAACCTTCCTCTAGGTATGAAGGATATTTTCCCTCGCCACAGGGTTTCCCTGATAAAGTTCCAACTATACTCATGGCCCAGTATAGTTTGGACATTGTTTCTCAAGGAAGGCAATGAAATTCTGCTTATCTATATATCAACTTATTTAAAAACCTGATTGCCAGTTAATTTAATTGCATTCTTGGATGCCACTGGGAAGGACAAAGCTAGGAAAATGAAAAATGGAGAGAAAGACATAGAGTCAGAAGACAGAAAAGAGGGAGAAAATACATTGTAAAAGGATGTGGCGGGAAGATCACTGACAAACAGGCTCCTTTCTGTGGCTCTAGCATCCTAATGTTGAGTACTCAGACGATCTCTGACTGCTCCCTTGTGACTTGTAGTTCATCCTGATGAAGCAATATACTTTATAATAAAACTTCATTTAAAATGATAAAGCGACTCATACCAACTGTGCTTCACTTCCTTGCCTCATCCCCCCTAACTGAGCAAAATTATCCCATCTAAACTTGAACTTCATAGAAGGCAAATCCTCTAGGGGTCCCCAGTTAGTTCCAATTTGGCAAAAAGGCAATCCTCTGTCTTCAGTAACCACTAAATAAATAAATAAATAAATAAATAAATAAATAAATAAAATTTGAAAAATAAAAGACTTCCACCCCAGGTGCCTCAGAAGAGCATCCCTAACTCTTTGTTCTGGACATTGAGGCTAAGGCCTATTCCTCTCTGCGGAACTTGTAAGAATTTTCAAAAGTAGCTTTGAGTCTGACTGAAACACACATATGTATCTCTTACACATACATGTTTCTAAAGAGGTCACACCAGGCTGGCCCCATTTTGTTAGCTGTGGCTGATTCCGTTTTGTAAGCTTACAATTTTGTAAGCTCCCACTCACTGAGAGTTCTGAAATTTCTGATTCTGCTTCCCAGAGGCAGGGCAAATAGTCCCACGGCCAGCGTAGAACAAAGGAAATGCCTGGTCACTAAGAATGGTCATCAGCATATCCTGTATAGTCAGCTCAGTGACCCAAACAAATCAGCGTTCCCCCGGCACTGCATACCTTAAGATACCCAATCAATTCATAGGGCGCTTATTTTGCACGGGCTTGTGCTAAGTAGAGTCTATATAAACTCAGGCATGTCTTTGTTCGGGGCGCAGATTCCATTTTGGCTATAGGGGTCTGTGTGCCCAGCCAGCCGTATCAATTTTCTTTTTGTTATTAAAAAAATCTTCAATAAAATTTTTTTGTAATTCTTTACTCAGGCAAGCGGTCTCCAATTATTCCAATCCAAAGACCTAACATTTCTTGGTGCATTGGCCGGGAATTGGAAATGTTGGATAGACCCCCCGGGTTTCAGGCGGAGCTCTCCTTCAGTCCTCAGGCTGCCGACGTCAGTGAGTCTTTCTGTCGGGTTTCTGGTCTGTAAGTCTGGACAAACTGGGGCTCACACGAGATCAGGTGGACATGCTATTATTGATCTCAGAGCCGGGGGAACTTGGGGGATGCTCCAGTTTCCCTTCAGGTGGGGGCTACAGGGGATATTCTGGCATGGCCCCCTTCAGGGTAGGAACAGGAGCAGCGTTTTCAGCTAACTCTGCACGCTGTGAACTTTTGTTGTCTCCTCAGAGGGAAAAAAAGGAACTTCCCTCAGCTGCCTTTCTTCACTTTCGGTTACGATATCACATACTTTTTCTGTTCCTGTTCTCTTTAATTCCCTTTCTTCTTCTCGGGTCAGCGAGTCTCCTCCACTCCTCTTGACCTTATAATCAACCATTTTTCAGATTTTAGGAAAGCGGCTTCCAGATTGCACATCAAACCCGGGCGACAATGGACTCTCTACACTCTGGACTGGCCATCCTTTCGTGTCGATTGGCCTTTGAAGGGCTCATTCAATCTTACACTTATTTACAGGGTCCATGCAGTTGTCTTTGGCTCCCCAGGTCATCCAGAACAAATCCCTTATATTTTAGGATAGAGATATCTGGTCACAGACCCTCCCAAGTGGCTGAAGCCTTTCCTTCTGCAGCCCACCCCACAACCACCAGTGACGCTCCTCCCCTTAAAGGAAAAGGAACCCCAAAATCCCCCTAGACCTCCCGTACTCCCTCCATCAGCCGGGCAGGAAGACTTGCTCTTTCCACCTCCCTATACCCAGGCGGCGCCCCGGGAGAATCAACTGACGGAAGGCACCCCTCCCCCTCCCGTCTGCCATCAGTCTCAACACCCGCGTGCACAGCTCCCCCTAGAGGAAGATATAGAGAACTCCACTTCCTCAGCAGCCACTGACTGTTCGCCTCCTCCCCCCTCCCCAAGCCCAATGCACACTAGATCGAAGGAAGAGGAGAGGGTAGTGAGTACATTGCCCCTAAGGGAAATTAGATCCCCTGATCAGGATAGTGGCTCCCCTAGCCTACTTCCCCTTCTCTACTAGTGACTTGTATAATTAGAAACTACAAACCCCGTCCTTTTCAGAAAAACCTCAGGCCCTAATTAACCTCTTGGATACTGTACTTTTCACACACCAGCCGACATGGGATGACTGTGAACAATTACTGCAGGTCCTTTTTACCACAGAGAAAAGGGACCACATCAGGCGTAAATGTCGCCAGCTAGTCCCTGGGCAGATAGACGGCCTACTGACAATGAGGCTGTAATTACAGCTACCTTCCCTCTGACCCGACCCATGCAGGGATGAGACCATAACACCACAGAAGATAAAGAGCACCTGAAGGTCTATCACCAGATTCTTATAAAAGGTCTCCAAAGTTAGCCAGGTGATGTAAGATGCCTGGGACATATTTAGAGCGCCTCCTAGAGGCCTATCAAACATATACGCCTCTAGATCCCGAGGCGCCAGCCAACCAGACTGCAGTCAACATCACGTTTGTCAACCAGGCGGCACCAGACATCAGGAAGAAACTCCAGCGACTCGAAAGATTTGAAGGTAAAAATCTGACAGAATTAGTGGCCATAGCCAACAAGGTGTACAATAACAGGGAAACTCTGGAAGAGAAACAGAAAAAGGGGCTAGCCCAAATCCTCCTAGCCGAGAGAGGGAAACCACCACTCTCGGGACCTAGAACTCAGGGGCCAAAAGGTCAAGCCCCCCAATGGAGAAACAAGGGAAGGCCCCGGCTCAAAAAGGACCAATGTGCTTATTGCAAGGAAATGGGCCACTGGAAAAATGAGTGCCCCTTCAAGAGGCAGCGGGAAAACCCCAAAGTTCTAGAATTAGCAGAAATAGATGACTGAAGGGGACGGGGCTCGAAGACCCTCCACCACGAACCCTGGGTAACCCTTCAAGTGGAGGGGCAACCAGTCGATTTCCTGGTTGACACTGGTGCTCAATACTCAGTCTTAAAGAAGCCCATGGAAAAATTGGCTAACAAATATACCTGGGTCCAAGGGGCCACTGGAGTAGCCCAACATCTTTAAGACCACTAAACGTGCCATGGACCTTGGCAATAAAAAAGTGACCCACTCCTTCATGGTGGTCCCAAAATGCCCCTACCCCTTATTGGGCAGAGATCTCTTGACAAAGATGAAGGCTCAGATTCATTTTACCAGAGACAAAATAAAAGTCAAAACTCAATCAGGAGCCTATATCTTGTGCCTAAATCTAGAGAAAGAATATAGACTGCACGTCTGTAAGCCAGAATAAGTCTCTCTCATCTTAGCTAACTTCCAAAAGACTATTCCTGGGGTATGGGCTAAAACAAACCCACCTTGGCTAACAAAACAGAGACCACCAATAGTTGTCTCCCTGAAAGCAGGGGCACAACCCATCAGGGTGAAACAGTTCCCCATGACTCCAGAGGCAAAGGCTGGTATAACAAAACATATCAACTGCCTACTGAAACATGGCATCCTGGTGCCTTGCCAATCCCTATGGAACACCCCTTTACTGCCGGTCAAAAGCCTGGGACTAACGATTACCGACCAGTTCAGGATTTAAGAGAAGTAAATAAATGGGTCGAAGACATACACCCCACAGTCCCAAACCCCTATACCCTCCTAAGCTCATTAAATCCGGACTCTAGGCTATATTCTGTCTTAGACCTGAAAGATGCTTACATCAGCCTGGCACTTGCGACTAGCAGCCAGTTGTTTTTTGCCTTCGAATGGTATGATCCAGGCCAGGGACTCAGCGGCCAACTCATGTGGACCAGGCTGCCCCAGGGCTTCAAGAACTCTCCAACCATCTTCGATGAGGCCCTTCACCAGGACCTTCGTGAGTACCAGGCTTCTCATCCCAATGTAAGTCTTCTCCAGCACGTGGATGACCTCTTAATCACGGCCCGTGATGAAGCGACTTGCAAAGGGACAACTATAGAGACTTGTTACAAACTTTAGAACAACTTGGGTATAAAGTGTCAGCCAAAAAGGCCCAACTATGTCAGAAACAGGTGACATACTTGGGATATGTCTTAAAGGAAGGTCAGCGCTGGCTCTCCCAAGCCCAAAAGCAGACTATTCTAGGCATCCCTACTCCCAGAACCTGGAGACAACTCCGTGAATTTCTGGGGTCAGCCGGCTTTTGTAGGCTGTGGATCCCTGGGTTTGCAGAAATAGCTAAACCTCTATATGAGGCCACCAGGGGGCAAGAAAACTCTTTCCAATGGACAAAACAACAAGACTCGGCCTTCTAGGCCATCAAAAAGTCCCTCCTGCAGGCCCCAGCCCTGGCCCTCCCTGATATCAACAAGCCATACCAACTGTTCATTGATGAGAGGGCAGAGATCGCAAAAGGAGTCCTAACTCAACAATCGGGACCCTGAAAACGGCCAGTGGCCTACCTATCAAAAAAATTAGACACTGTGGCAGCAGGATGGCCTGGCTGCCTACGCATCATTGCTGCTGCAGCTTTAATGGTTAAAGATGCTGATAAACTGACAATGAGACAATCTCTGGCTATCACCACTCCTCATTCAATCGAGGGGGTCCTCAAAACCCCCCCTGATCGATGGATGACTAATGCCAAACTAATGCACTACCAGGCTTTGCTTCTTAACCCCCCCCTCCGGATTAGATTCCTTCCTAGCTCAACACTCAATCCAGCGACGCTACTGCCAGAACCAAACACAGAGGTCCTGCATGACTGCTCTGAGATCCTGTACCAACTCCATAGAGTCCGGCCGGACCTGACTGATGTGCCATAGAAAAACCCAGATGAGACTCTCTTCACAGATGGCAGCAGCTTCATTCAGGAAGGTATCAGGTACGCGGAAGCTGCAGTGGTTACGTTAAATGAGACTGTGTGGTCTACTGCCCTGCCACCGGGACCATCAGCCCAAAAGGCAAAATTAATTGCCTTAACCCAGGCCTTACAGTTAGAAAAAGACAAAACTGTGAACATCTATACGGACAGTCGCTATGCCTTTGCTATGGCACATGTCCACGGGGCCATTTACAAGGAGAGGGGCCTGCTCACAGCAGAAGGAAAAACCATTAAAAACAAGCAGAAAATCCTAGCCCTCCTCTCCGCTCTCTGGCTACCAGAAAAACTTGCCATCATCCATTGTCCTGGGTACCAGAGGAGAAACTCCCTAGAAGCTCAAGGGAACCAGCGGGCAGACCAGGCAGCTAAGGAGGCAACAATGCAGACAATAGACTTAATGTTAACCCTACCACCCCTGACCCTGCTGGACCAACCCACCTACTCTAAAGAAGATGATGACAATTTTGCTACCTTGCCACACACCAAGGTCGAAAAAAGATAGAGATACACCATAGATGGCCGCATAATCATACCCCAGGACTTGGCTAAATCTCTAATACATAAGCTCCATAAGAGAACACATCTTAGACAAAAGAAAATAAAAAAACTCTTAGCCCCATACAAGATTTTCAAGTTACAGGAGCTTATAAAAGAATGTCAAAAAAAGCACATTCCTTGTCAGACCACAAATGCCCAAAGAACTACTACACCCCTAGGGAAAAGAGAAAGGGGAACCCTGCCTGGAGCTCACTGAAAAGTAGACTTTACTAAGGTAAAACCTGATAAATATGGATATCGGTATCTCCTAGTCTTTATAGATACTTTTTCAGGTTAGGTAAAAGCCTTCCCTACAAAAAGAAAAACAACATCAACAGTAGTTTAAAAAAATCTAGACGAACTAGTTCCCAGATATGGCCTGCCGACCATAATAGGATCAGACAATAGACCAGCCTTTATTTCGCAGATAACACAGGGATTATTCAAAGCGTTGGGGACAAATTAGAAACTCCATTGTGCCTATAGTCCCCAGAGTTCAGGTCAGGTAAAAAGGATGAATCGGACCCTAAAAGAGACCTTAACTAAATTAACCTTAAAATCTGGCGAAGACTGGGTGGGCCTCTTACCGTTCGCTCTATATCGGGTTAGAAATTCCCCCTATATATACGGTTTAACCCCTTATGAAATCCTGTACAGTAGACCTTCCCCACTACTCCCCAAGCTCCCTAGCGATGTGCTAAATTATATCTCTAAATCTCAATTCCTTAAGTCCATCCAGGCGTTGCAAAAGGTACAAGAGCACGTCTACCCACTCTTGAGGTACATCCACCAGCTTCCTCCCTCCCAGCCTCACCACTATAAACCAAGAGACGAGGTGTGGGTAAAAAGACACCAGAAGGAGGCATTGAGACCTCGTTAGAAAGGACCACACATCGTGATCTTAACAACCCCCAGTGCAGTGAAAGTGAAGAGTATCAAAACGTAGATCCATCATAGCCACCTGAAACCAGCATCTGACAGCCTGCAGTCTCCAGACTCTGCCACCAACTCCAAGACATAGAAGGTCCACAAGGACGCCGGCAACCCGCTCAAACTAAAGTTACGCTGTTCTTGATTATCACCCTGATGACTGTATGTATAACCCATGCCAATCCCCACCAACCCCTTAACCTTACCTGGCAAATTAAAGACACATCAACTAGAGAAATCATAACACAGGTGTCCCGCATAACACCAGCCTATACCTGGTTTCCAGACTTGGGTTTTGACCTATTAGACCTGCTCCCAGAACAATCTGCCTGGGGAGTACGCCACACTTACTTCTATGTTTGTCCGGGAAAAGGGCCAGCAGATAGGAACTGGAGGGAAACATGTTGGGGAGCAAATGATTATTTTTGTAAGTCTTAAAATTGTGTAAGCACAAGAGATATATATTAAAGGCCTCCAGTACAAAACGACCTTATCCAGGTTGTCCAGAATGACACGCCTGGTGTCTATTTCAGGGGCCAGAAAGTCTAGACCTGTCCCAAGGCTTCCAAAAACGGCTATAATCCAGTCAAAATAACATTTACCACCCGAGGACAACAGGATCAAACCTGGAAAACAGGAAAAACTTGGGGGTTAAAAATTTACAACAATAATCCAGGAGGATTATTCACCATCCTCCTCATAAAAGAAGCCCTCAACCCCCAGAAGCCTAGAGGCATAGGTCCAAACTCAGTTCTAGTCCCCCCAGTGGCCCCCACAACCACTGTCTTCCCCAGAACACAACCTCCGCCCTTGGGGACAGCTCCAGGTGCACCTGTCACTCAGACTGCATACCCCAAAAAGAACAAGCTTCCTTATGCCCAACATCCTGTCTAAGAGCTCATGACTAAAACTTTTGAGATACTCAATACGTTCCATCCCAACCTGACTGAGAAGTGTTGGCTTTGTTTAAATGCACAGCCCCCTTTCTACATAAGAATTGCCATTTTAAGAAACTACTCCAATGTTAGTCAAAATCACTGTGCTTAGAGACAACAAGGTAAAATCTCCCTACAACAAATAACAGGGGCCGGAACTTGCACTCTGTCCCCTGAAACCCAAGCCCCCTCAGAAATAGGTAGCCAAACAATTACTGTTACAAATAATACTTATTACTCTGCCACCTCTAGATGGTGGGCCTGCTCCACCAGGCTAACCCCCTGCATTCATAGAACAGTTCTCAATACAGGATCTAATTATTGTGTCATGGTACAATTATTCCCCAGAATAACCTACTATAAAAAAAAACCCAAATAGAATTAGCCTTTTCGCCCCTTCCCTCCTCCAGAACTAAAAGGGCTATAGGGGTAACAGCTGTCCTGCTGTCTTCCTTGGTTGGGTTAAAAATAGCAGGTGCTACTGGTGTAGGCACCTCAGCCTTGATTTTACAAAATAAAAATTATAGAGCCCTTCAAATGGCTACCGATTCTGATCTTAAAAACTTAGAACAATCAATTACAAAACTAAAAGAGTCCTTAAACCCTCTGGCAGAAATAACATTACAAAACCAAAAGAGATTAGATCTTCTTTTTATACAACAAAGAGGCTTATGTGCGGCTCTAGGAAAAGAATGCTGTTTCTATGTCAACCATTCAGGCGTTATCAGAGATTCCATGGCCCTACTTTAAAAAAAGATAAAAGATAAAAAATATAAAGATCCAGGCTGATATGAGCAGCTATTTAACTGGTCCCCTTGGCTCACCACCTTACTTTCAGCCCTTGCGGGGCCCATAATACTTCTGTTATTAATGCTGACCATAGGCCCCTGCATCATTAATCACCTGACTGTGTTTGTCAAAGAACAAATAAACACTGTCCAACTAATAGTCCTCCATGCCCAATACCAGCCCTTACACCCCGAAGGCCCCCAACCCCAAACTATCTGCTAACCTGCTAAAATTTGCTTCTATATAATTGCTTGCTTGCTCGCTATAGTTTAAAGATTTAATCCAAGTTACGACTCTGAGGGGGGAATAAAGAGGTCACACCAGGCTGGCCCCATTTTGTTAGCTGTGGCTAATTCCATTTTATAAGTTTACAATTTTGTAAGCTCCCACTCACTGAGAGTTCTAAAATTTCTGATTCTGCTTCCCAGAGGTAGGGCAAATAGTCCCACAGCCAGCGTAAAACAAAAGAAACGCCTGGTCACTAAAAATGGTCATCAACATATCCTGTATAGTCAGCTCAGTGACCCAAACAAATCAGCGCCCCCCCCACACACTGCATACCTTAAGATACCCAATCAATTCGTCGGGTGCTTATTTTGCGCAGACTTGTGCTAAGTAGAGTCTATATAAACTCAGGCATGTCTTTGTTCGGGGCACAGACTCCATTTTGCCTATAAAGGTCTGTGTGCCCGGCCGGCGGTATCAATTTTCTTTTTGTTATTAAAAAAATCTTCAATAAAATTTTTTTATAATTCTTCACTCAGGTGAGCGGTCTCCAATTATTCCCAATCCAAAGACCTAACAGTTTCAACACATATTTGACTGCCAGAGCAAGAACAGCCACAGGTCTTGCCTTCCTGAAGCCTGGGGATTTGGGGAAAGAGTCCATATTTTTTCTTGAAACACACAAGTTAATGTAAACAGACTTACCGACATAAACTCCGTGGAGATGAGGTTTCTCTGAAGGAAGTGACCTCATTAAAAACCAGAGAACACGGCAGGAAAGACAGTTAACAGGGGTCCTATGTCCTTGGGTGTTATTTGGGGATTCCCAGTAGGAAGGCAAGAAAAGTGAATCAAAACCAGGGAGAGGGACTGTTGTGGACTTTTATCTCAAGAGCCCGAACCTGTTACCTTCGACTTCCGGGGAGCGGCAGGAAGACCGGAAGTCCGCCTCGCGCCTCACCTGAGAGCCGGAACCTGTTACCTTCGACTTCCGGGGAGCGGCAGGAAGACCGGAAGGCCGCCTCGCGCCTCACCTGAGAGCCGGAACCTGTTACCTTCGACTTCCGGGGAGCGGCAGGAAGACCGGAAGTCCGCCTCGCGCCTCACCTGGGCGTTCTCGCGAGACCGAGACCGGCGGATGCTCAGAAGAGCCCAGCAGGTGCGTGCGGGTGGGCACCGGGCGGGCGGCCGTTGCAGCGACAGCCCCTGGCTGGGGGCCCAGGGATGACGCAGCTCTTCGGTTTATGTCTGCTGTGGCTTGGGCTCCTGCTGGTTCGGTTCTCCCGAGAGCTGAGCCAGGACATCAGCAGAACCAGGAGGCTGTGCGGCAGCCATCTGCTGAAAGAAATAGTCACGCTCTGTGGCCGTACCAACTGGAGCCAGTTCCAGCTTGAGGGAACCCCTGCGGCACAGCTGACTTCCCAGGCTTCGCGGAAGGTCAAAACCTTCAACCCTGACCACTTCAGAAGCTCCCGGGCCCCTTCTCAGGTGGGGGGAAGAGTCACAAACCCAGGTAAAAATCGAAACCAAGGGCATCTTTGTTCATCTGCGCACATTTCTTATCCGCGAATTTGCTCTTCCAGACAGTGAATTCTGTAGGAAATGGAATTTGTGTCTTGTACACCGGGACATAAAACATTCGAAAAAACAGTATGTTGAGAATGTACAAAATTTTTATGGTTTTTTTTCTACAAAAAACTTAGATGAAATAAGTGTATATGTAAGTATATACATTTTTATAAGAACACTGTTTCTTCTCTAGCTTCGCCTTTTTGGAGTGCCCTTGTCATCTGGCAAACTTTGTCCTTCAGAGCCTGACTTAGATGTCATTTTCTCTGTGAAGCCACCATTGTCCTTTTCATACTCAGTTGCTCCACTCGCAGTTATACTGCCGTATCTAGCCCATGCAGTAGTTTTATTTGACTCAACCCAGAGCAAGATGAAAAAAATTCAGGGCCCTTTTCTAAAAGCAGAAAAGGGCCAAATGTACTAAAATGTACTTTTATATATCTCTTCTGCTCACACTCATGGTCTGTTCTCCCATCACGCTTCACTTAAAAGTTCATGTAATTGCACTTTATTTACAAGTTCAAAGATAAAGTTATTAAGAATTTCAAAACTGACAACAGAGCTTTAATACCAAATGCACAGCCTGTGCAATAGCACAAGTCTCACCACCATATAGCCATTTCTGGATGGCATACCATGTTATGGGAACTGCCTGGTGCACATTTTTACCTGAAATGCCTAGCAAAGGGTTTAACACATAATCTGTGATTAATATATATTGAATGTATGCTTCATGCTTCCAAACAGTCTGTAGGAAGAATATTCTTATTTCAGATCTATAAGTATCTCCCAACTATGTTTTTACATTTTGTGACTAACACATTTTACTCCAATATGGTTTACCACTTTAATTAAAAAATGCACTTTGTTCATATTCTATCCATAGCATAATGTCAATGACATTATTGCTTGATTTTGTTGGTGTGTGTGTGTGAGAGAGAGAAAGTGAGAGAGAGAGAGAGATACTGGGGATTGAACACAGGGGCATTCTACCTCTGAGCTACACCTGCAATAAAAATAAAAAATAATTTTTATTTTGAAATAGGGTCTCACTAAGTTTCTGAGGCCCTCACTAAGTTGCTGAGATTGGCCCCAACACTGCAATCTTCCTGTCTTAGCCTCCCAAGTACTGAGATTACAGGCATGCACCACCATGCCCAGCTAAATTATTGCTTTTTAAAGTAATTCACTTGATTTGATTTGGATCAATCTTATAAAAGTCAAGACTTCTGAAATTAAGGAATAGTCAACTATCATGCCCAAAATAGACACTAATGTAGATGACTCAAACAAACAGTGCCTGGCACATTGTAGACACTCCTTAACTTATTTTTTAAATGTATGTATGAATGAATGGATGGAACTAATAAAATCATTACTACTAAGAGAATGAAAACTTTTAGAGACAGAAACCATCCTACTGAATCTTAATTATTTTCCACGACCAAACCTACCTCCATATAAACCTACCTTGTCCTTCTCTTACAATGGAGGAAGTATTGCTCCCCAAGGTCTTCTACTCATAATTTCGTTCAGTGGTTCTCAGACTTTAATGTGCATACAAATCACTTGGGAATCCTATTAATATACAGCATCTGATTCAGTAGGTCTGGGTGGTGTCTGAGATTCTTCATATTTAACAAGCTCTTTGGATGGTGCTAACAATACAAATGGTGGACAGCATTTTTTAGTTACAAGGTCTGTTTGGCCTCCTCTCTTTTTTCTTTTCTTTCTTATTCTGTTTTAGAATTGTTCTATGTTCATTGTCTCATTCATTTAAACAACTCTTGTCATTGGTATAATCTTTCCAGACATTTCACTAGACTTAGTATTCTGGCATAGAATTCAATGAGAAACTGCACCAGTAACATGCTTTCCAGATCCTCTGCCCTAAGAACCTCGGTTATCAATGAGTCCAAGCCTGCTCTGAAGTTCTGCTTGTACTTCAGAGGGCATTCCCTTTCTGCTTCATAGTGAATGGGCATTTCTTTCACATCAAATACTGTTCCCTCACTATCTGCACTATAGCCAAGATTTTACCTACAAACCTTCAAGCTTGAATTTGTTAGAGTTTGGAGTGCCTTTTCTCAATAAATCATACTCTGAGGACAAATTTCTAAATATAAAGTTCAACTTTAAAACTGAGAGCTAGCTGGGCATTGTGGTGCACACTTGTAATCCCAGTACTTGGGAGGCTGAGACCGGAGGATCTGGGTTCACCGCCAGCCTCAGCTACTTAGTGAGGCCTCCACAACTTAGCGAGACCCTGTTTCAAAATAAAGAATAAGAAATAGGGTGGGGGTGTGGCTCAGAGGTAGAATGCCCCTGGGTTCAATCACCAGTACTGCAAAATAAATAAAGAAAGAACAAAAAATAGGGCTGGGGGGTGTATCTCGGAGCTAGAATGCCCCTGGGTTCAATCCCCAGTTCTGCAAAAAAAAAACCAAAAAACTGAGAGCTGATTAAGGACCCCCTGAGTGTTATTTACACTCATGGAGGAATAAATGTTATTAATTCAATGAGAGGAATCTACAACAAAATTAGAGCCATAGGAAATAAAAATGTATTTTATAATATTTCAGATAATATTTCATACCAATTAAACCTGTTAGTATGGGAACTATATAAAGGACAATTGGCTGAAGTGGAAATATCATGTGCCAACAAAGCCACAGTTGTTTTGAAATATGTGGAAGAAGGAAAAATGGGTTTGAATTAGTTTAGAAATTTTAAAAATTATTAATCTATAAGGAAAGATGACATTTGTTCTATCCTGCTCATTTCCAATGAGTAATTTAGAAGTTTCCGAGACGTATGTGTTTCGGTATTGAAAATGTAATCCTGCCATCTCTCTTACATATGATGTGGCTGAAAAGTTGATTAATTTTTAGTTAGCTATTCCCAGCAGGACACATTGCTGTATTATATCAAATCAGCTAGCCACAATTTTAGCTTTCTGATGGTCTGAGTCTGACACAGGAAAAGATAGTTTGGTACACTGATATTTAAAAGATAGTTTTCTCAGAGCTATTTGCACACAACTTGAATTTGAAAGTGTGTGCTTCTTGTTAGTGGATCCTGAAGGTGTGCACCATGTCTCCAAGACCTACCCCAGAATGTGGCACCATGAAGCAGACATCACATTCTAAATTCTGGCTGAGGTATGGTGTTTCCCAAACCTTAGTGCCAGGTGAAATCATTAAGCCTTTTGGCTTTCCTCTTTCTGAAAACGTCTTGCTTATGTATTTTGCCCATTTTTTGTTGGAATTGTAATTTTCCATTTGATTTGCAAAAGTTAAAATACAGACGCAATAGTCATCAGTTGTTGGGTTTAGATATGTTCCCCTGTTATGTCATTTGTCTGTTGGTATTGTTTGGCAGAAAGCTTAAACTTTTATATTATCAAGAAGTGTTTTTCTTATTGTTCCTACTTTTGAAATTATGCACGAGCGGTCTTTTTCTGTCTCTTTGTTAACTTTTCAGGTTTACTTTTCACATTATGTACTTAATTCTTCTGGGGTTCACTTTTTCTTCTGTTCTAGGTAGGGATAGTATCTTATTTTAATTTTCTCAACAAGTCTTTTTCTCTATGTAGGGAGCTAGCTCCCAGAACACCTTCTACTAAACAATCATTTTTCCGCATTGATTTGTAGGGTGACCTTTATTTATAGTTATAATAATAAAATGGGTTTAGAATGTCTCTCTAAATATCAGGTGTTGGTGAAGTTGTGAAGAAATTGAAACACTAATTTATCAGTGTTGATATTATAAAATAGTGTAGCTGTTGTGTTTAAACGTAGCATTTCCTCAAAAAGTTGAAATCATCATATGGTCCATCAGTTCCAACCTTATGTATTTACCCAAAAGGATTGAAAATATATTCATATAAAACTTGTATATGAATGTTCATAGCAGTGTTCTTCATAATAGCCAAAAAGTAGAGACCACTAAAATATCTATCAACTGATAAATGGATAAACAAAATGTAATGTGGAACATAAATACAGTGAAAAATTATTCAGCCATAAAAGAAATTAAGAAATTACACATTCTACAACATGGATGAATATGGAAAACATTATGCTAAGTGAAAAAAAAAACAGACACAAAAGGCCACATAGTGTACACTTCCATTTATATGAAATATACAGAATAGGTAAATCCATAAAAACAGAAAATAGATTCATTGTTGCCAAGGGCTAGAGGGAAAAGGAAATGGGAGTGGCTGCTAATACTGACTGTCGTGGGGTTTTATTGGGGGGGATGATAGAAATGTTCTGGAATTAGATAGTAGTGATTATTGTGTAACCTTGTGAATATACTAAAAACCACTGATTTACATGCTGTAAAATGCTGAATTTTATGCATGTGAACAACATCTCAATAAGAATGGTAATACAAAGTGTTCAAAGGTTTCTAAGGCTTTTTATATGAAAACAACAATTTTTGTTAAAATATAAATACATATATTTTTTCTGTGTGATCATGGGGATTAAAACCAGGGGCATTCTACCTCTGAGCTACACCCCCAGTCCTTTTTTATTTTTTGTTTTGAAACAGGGTCTCACTAAGTTGATGAATATTTCACAAAGTTTCTAAGGCTGGTCTTGAACTTGTAATCCTCCTGTCTCAGCTTTCTAAGTGCTAGGATTACAGGTATGTGCCACTACACCAGATAAAAATATATGTTATTAAGATATAAAATATATATTACTTTTTAATAAATACTTTCTATATTTATTTTAAATGTGAGTATTTTTTAATAATCAGTGGATTTTAGTATTACAACTTTAAATTTAAACCTAAGGGAAGACTTTAATAAAGCAAGTTTTGTTTGTTTGTTTGCTTGTTTGTTGTTTTTTGTCTCTCAACAGCCTCTACTACTATCTCTCAGGAAGAAGCAACAAACAGTTGGGAGACTCAGTCACTGCCTGAGTATCAGTATAAAAAGGCCAACTGGCTCCCTAAAAAGACAAGAGAATTTTCTTCATCACATGATGTCAATCCATATATTCATGAGAGTCCAATATTTCAGAAGAAAAGTACAAACAAAATGAAAACATTACACAATTTATTTTGGGGGAATCATCCCCAAAGAAAACGCAGAGGTTACTCAGATAAATGTTGTCTTAAAGGATGTACAAGAGAAGAACTTGCCATTGCATGTCTTCCATATATTGAATCTTAAAACCTAATAAAAGAACCATCACTTGTGACTGAGATATGCTAACATTGGAACTATACTAACTTAATAAAAGCTTACTCTATTTAATTTACTATTGTTTGGTAATTGTGCTTACAGGTGCTATGCTGTGAACTACATCTGAATATACTTGCCAGCACTTGACAATACTTGATGGTGATAATATAATTCTTAGTAATTTCTTCAGTGACTCCTATTTTCTAAATTTTTATTAGTGCATTGCAATTATACACCATAGTGAGGTTCAATGTTATAAAACATACATACACAATTTTTCCTTATATATCATACTTTTTTTGGATAAGTGATTACTAGAGGTGGTGTGACCCATAGAGGCATCTAAGAATTACCTGTTCATTTCTTGTTATGATTGAGACCTCTCTTAATCTGAATTTAAATGGATTGTGCAATGTTATGCATCCCATCTGTATGACATAAAGATTGATGCTCATGACTTTTAGGCTTACTCTATCTAGTGATCCAATACATCTGTCCCACCAACTTTAGCTAACCAACTATACTTCTTATGGGAGCGCATCTGTAGTAGCAGGTACACTTTTAATTTCTTGAGTTTTATTACAGAAGTTGGCTAGAAACTCTTCACAATTTCTACTAAGGGCTTAGATAGTTCAGTGAATGTCTATGTTGTAAATTTTCTCCAAGATACCCTGTCTTTGCTTTGAAGGTACTGACATAATGTGTATTAACACCTAATTCTCACTATTATTCAGAAGTCTATAAGCAGGGGTTCTCAAAGCATAGTCCCTGGCCAAACCAGCAGCATCAGCATCACCTGGGAATGTGTTAGATGCACTTTTTTTTTTTTTTTGCGGTACCAGGAATTGAACGCAGGGGCTTTCTACCTCCATGCTACGCCCCCAGACCTATTTTTTATACTTTATTTTGAAACTGGGTCTCACGAAGTTGCAGAGGGCCTTACTAAGGAGAGAGAGAGAGAG
>PVJS01018419.1:10327-34997 GCA_004027185.1 Glis glis | reverse complement strand
AGACTTTACACTAAGAAAACAAACAATCCGATCAAGAAGTGGGCAACGGAAATGAATAGACACTTCACGAAAGAAGAGATACAAATGGCCAATAGATACATGAAAAAATGTTCAACATCATTAGCAATCAGGGAGATGCAAATCAAAACTACTCTAAGATTTCATCTGACCCCAATTAGAATGGCAAGCATTAAGAAGTTAAATAACAACAAATGTTAGTGAGGATGTGGGGAAATTGGGACTCTTCTACACTGTTGGTGGGATTGCAAACTAGTTCAACCACTATGGAGATCAGTGTGGAGATTCCTCAGAAAACTGGGAATGGATCCACCATATGATCCGGATATACCACTACTGGGTATCATACCAAAGGGATTGAAACTAGAAAACTACAGTAATATATGCATACCCATGTTCATAGCAGCACAATTCACAGTGGCCAAATTATGGAACCAACCTAGGTGTCCATCAACAGATGAGTGGATTACAAAATTGTGGGAAATACACACAATGGAATTCTACTTAGCAATAAAGAAGAACAAAATAGCATCATTTGCAAGAAAATGGAAGGATCTGTAGAACATTATGTTAAGCGAGATCAGCCAATCACAAAAAAAGAAGGGACATATGTTTTCATTAATATGTGCAACCTAGGGAGTAGTGGGGACACACAAGGGACTCCAGTTGACAATGGAGAACCCTCAGTGGGGCAAGGGAAGTGGTACAAGGGAAAGGGAAGGGCAAGAAAGAAGTGAATCAGTGGAATTACTATCATAAACAATGTGTACATGTGAGAATGTACCAACATCATTCTCGGTACTTCATATGGGTGGGGGTAAGTGGGGGGACACTAAGAGCTGTGTGCATGTATGTTAACATCAAATAGATATTCATTGTGATGTGAGACTACAATGCACCAATAAAAGCATGTTAAAAAAATAAACACTTCACAAAAGAGTAAATACAAATGGCCAATAAATATATGAAAAAATGTTCAATATCATTAGCAATCAGAGAGATGCAAATCAAAACTACCCTGAGATTTCACCTAACCCCAATTAGAATGGCAATCATTAAAAACACAAACAAGCTGGGCGTGGTGGCGCATGCTTGTCATCCCAGTACTTGGGAGGCTGAGACCAGAGGATCTGGGTTCGCGGCCAGCCTCAGCTACTTAGTGAGGCCCTTTGCAGCTTAGTGAGTCCCTCTTTCAAAATAAAGAATAAAAAAATAGGGCTGGGGGTGTAGCTCAGAGATAGAATGCCCCTGGGTTCAATCCCCAGTACCGCAAAAATAAAATAAAATAAAGAATAAAAAATAGGGTGAAGGTGTAGCCAAAATAACCCCATAAACAATAATAAATGCTGGCGAGGTTGTGGAGAAGTAGGAACTCTAATACATTGTTGGTGGGATTGCAAATTAGTGCAACCACTTTGGAAAACAGTGTGGAGGATCCTCAGAAGAATGGGAATGAACCTTCCATATGGCCTTGCTTCACCACTCCTGGGTATCTACCCAAAAGAATTGAAACCAGACTACCATACTAATGCACGTATATCTATGTTTATAGAAGCACGATTCATAATTGCCAAGATGTCCATCAACAGATGAATGGGTTAAAAATTATGGGATATATACACAATGGAATTCTACTCAGCCATAAAGAAGAACAAAATTATGTCATTTGTAGGAAAATGGATGGAACTGGAGAATATTATGCTAAGTGAGGTTAGTCAGTCACAAAAAGTGAAAGGTCAGATGTTCTCCCTCATATATGGAATCTAGGGAGAAACTGGGACACAGGAGGAACTCCAGGCAAAGAAGGAGAAACCTTATGGAGTGAGGGAGGGGACCTAATGAGGGAGGAGGGAGGGGAGAGGAAGACTTGAAGAGGGACATAATGTACATACACAAATTTATCAATGCCAATCACAGTGTCATGCATAGGAAAGTGGGGAGGAAGAGGGAGTGGGGTGGTAACTGGGGGAGGGCTCAACAAGTGCTGTGTATGCCTCTATCACCCTGAACTTTATCATGATGTATGATTACAATTCAACAATAAAAAATACACAAAGGGAAAAAAAAGCACAGTCCATTCCTCCTCCTGAAATACAGTCTACTGTCCCACTAGTCATCCATCCAACAGCCAGGGCAGTCTCTCCCAATAAACCTCAAGCCTGGGTCCCACAGGGCACATCCCATAGTGTACAGGTGGTTTCAGGTTCCACCTGTCTACCATGAACTATCCAGATCTGCTTTGACCCTGCCAAGAGGGTGTGTAAGAATCTGCTGAGATGGACACAAGATGGAGGATAGCCCTGACTCTCCTCCTTTATCTCTGGGGGCAGTAGATGGCCATGGGGTTGACTGCCAGCTCCTAAACTCTCTTTTGAGAGTTGGGGTCAAGGACTCAGTATCAAGTAGAAAAGGATAGCAGGGCAAGTTAATAATGGCTTCTGTCCTGGTCCCCATGCTTTAAAATTTATACTTTAATCATGAGCTATAATTTTTGCAAGAGCTGAATGAAGTGACTGCAAAAGTAAGTCATCACTTCAACTTGATACTCCCCAACATTTAGCCAGTTTGTGGTCAGTAATCCCATCTATCAAGTTAACTCATCAGTTATCTAAGTATATGATTTCCTCCTTCTTTATACCTGAAAGGATAGGTCAAGAAGTTTGAAGGTTCAAAGTCAAAACATTTTGGCCACTTGACTAACTTTTTCTTTACATTGCTCTTAGGGAGACTTGCTTGCCTATATCTATTTAAAACACTTTTCCAGAAGAAGTGACACTGGACCATGCTCTGTGGCAGAGAACTTAAGGACCTCTATCCTCTCCTTGTCCATACACCAAAATTAGATGCCAAATTCTACAACTTCTTATGTGCTTCCTGAGCCTTGTATTCAGAAATACATCCAGAGCAGGATCCTGAGCTTCTATAAGAAGGTAGCAGTCAATCTTCAGAGGAGCTGACTGTAAATACACCTTTCCATATTGAGCAGTTATATAAAGAAGCTGGCCTCCAGGTACAAACAGAGAGTACAATATACAGCTCATTCTCCAGTTGCTCAATTTTTAAGAAAAGCTTGGCTGAAAACACTACTTAAGGAGGATGGCCTGAGGGACATGCAGCTCATGCTTTCTTCTCAGTCCTCTGGAATCTATCCCAGCCAACAGAGAGTGGGACACATGGTCGTAAGATTCAGCCTACAGAACAGCTCCAGCAGCACTGCTATCAGTCTAAGTAGATGGACTTCATGATGAAGTACCAATGTAACTCATTTCAGGCCTCCTGGAGACTCAGGGCTTCATTTCAAGTGTCCTGTCTAGGAAGACTCTTGGGAAATTTACATCTGATCTCAGAACCAGAAATGATTACCCATCACTTGAACAATGAGAAAGTTTTCATCTAGTGGGCCTTAGGACTCATGGTACTGAACACCCCTTCCTCAGCATTGGGCACGGGAGCCTCGAGCCAGGTGGGGCCACCTGTGCTTAGAGTTTTTGTTTGTCATGCTAGGGATTGAACCCAGTGGCGCTCTATCACTAAGCTACATCCCCAGCCCTGATTTTATTTTTTTATTTTGAGACAAGGTCTCACTAAATTGTCCAGGCTGGTCTTGAACTTGCAATCCTCCTGCCTCAGCTTCCTGGGTCCCTGGAAATATGGGCATGTGTGACCACGCTTGTGTATAGAGTACTGACATTGCTGTGACTTCGTCTTATGTTTCCTATTTACATTTTCTATTTTAATCTTTCTGAGCTTCAAATTCTTTATCTGTAAAAGGGTATTAGTCCTACCCTGAGAATTTAAAATGATGTATATAAATTGCTTTGTATTCGATATGCACATTTTATCTGTTGCAATCACAGCTAACATTTACTGAGTGCTGACCATGCACCATGATTTATTTTCAGCACTCTGCAAGTATATTTAATCCTCTTACAACTCTGAGTTCAGTACTAGAACCGCACCCATTTTACAGGTGAGGAAATAGACACCCAAAGATGTTAAGACCAAGGTCTCAAATCATACATTAAAACTTGGATTTGAATCCAGGCCCCCTAACTTTGAGTCCATATTCTCAACCCCTACTCATATGGTGGCTGTTACTTTGAAGCTGTTTTCTTAAAGAATAATTTCTTCGTTCCATTGTTTCTATCATTTATTTCTTTGTTTTCAGAGACTGTACACAGTTACATCTAGGGTAACCAACTTGTCCAGAACTTCTTAGTTTAGTTTTATCACTGGAAACTCCACCTTCTGGGAAACTGCTCCGAACTTTAGCATAATATTATCTCTGCTGCAGGACCATTGCTGGTACATATAGATACAGATATCTTGTGCCAATTATGAAAAAAGATATCCTTTGTTTTTTAATATACTATTGATCTTGGATTCAATATATTTATGTAAACTTCCTTAAATTTTTTACAGAATAACTATAACTATAGTGAACAGATAACTATAATACAAAACTTCACATTATATTTAACACCCTTAAACAGAAATACAGAACTGAACATGTGTTTAATACCATTATAGTGACAGATAAGTGTTAATACATACATTACCTTTATATCCTTGTTCTGTCTCCCTGAGATCAATTTTGGTTATTGGTTTGAAATCAGTGTCCCATAATCGTATACAACCATCTCGCCCACCAGTGGCAAAGCCTTCTTCACAAGCATACATGCTAAAGATTCCAGCCTGTTGATTAACATAAATAATACTCAATGTTTTGAACATTATAAATAGTCATTATAGTTGAATCTCAACTTAAGAAACACAATAAAGCAAAAACACAAAAATAAAAACAGACAGCTATTCTCTACTGAAATCCTGACAAGGGACCAAGCAGCCATGTATAATATCCTTCATCTCAGCTAGACTAAAAAAAAAAAAATTATCACCAGGTAGATTTATGCATGCCTGTAATCCCAGCTACTTGGGAGGCTGAGGTAGGAAGATTCCAAGTTCAAGGCCAGCCTGGGCAACTTAGCAAGACCTTGTCTTAAAATAAAGTAGAAAGGGCTTGGGATGTAGTTTAGGGTTTGCCCAGCATGTGCGAAGCCCTGGGTTCAATCTCCTGTACCACAATAAAAATGAAGCAAAGTTGCTCCACTGCTCCTTTGCAATTTCTAAATTGATAATAGATTTTTTTGAGAAAAGAGGTTTTTTTTTTCATGAATACCTTGGTTAAAATAAATATGGAAATCATAAATTTCTCTATATGATAACTGAGCGTTGTTAAGAAAAGTAAGACAATACACAATGGAAATGCTTCATGTAAGATGCTGTCCAAAATAATCAGATAAAGACACATAGGAACAGAAGCACTTGTACAAGTACAAGGTGCCTGAAACGCATCTCAAGGGTCAGGGAGGTAACACTTGGGCCTCACTGGAAGCACAAATGACATCTGTGTCACCTTGACCCATCATTTAAAGATGCACTTTTCATATTTAAAATATTTTCCTGCAGAGAGCATCTTTAAGTTATGAAAGTATTTTATTTTATTTGTTCAAAAGTGTTACAAGCATATTATGTTGACCTAAGATTCAGTTTAAGGAGAAATTTGGTTCTAAGGCAGCTGTTCCTATGAATAATTGTTTTAAGAGCTGTTTCATAATGAGAGAAGCCAAGAAAATTGATCTTCAACATACAAGAAAATTAAAAATCTAAAATTCCATAACTCTCTAAGAGTTGCTTAAGCTTTTCTCCATATTAAGAGTAATGGGGTGTATAGCTCAACAATAGAGCGCTTGCTTAACATGTGTCAGGCTCCAACACACACACACACACACACACACACACACACACACACACACACAGAGAGAGAGAGAGAGAGAGAGAGAGAGAGAGAGAGAATGAGAGAGAGAGAGAGAGGGACAGGGAGAATATGAATGAGAATGAATCAATTTGGTGGTAGTAAGCTAAGGTCTGTCAAAATTCTAAAAACATTTTACCATATTTCCATTCATAATAGGTTGTACTTTTTACATCATCCTCCCATCCTTCTGGCATTTCCATCCTATGGTCTATAGACATAACCATGTTGCTCTCATAAAGAGAGCAGAGTGCTAAGTGAAGTTTGTCCTGTCTGACCATCAAGGGAGAAGACTATTGGTGGCATCTGTATTTCAGGAGCTTGTGACACTAATGTGGAGGTGACACCCAGCACCTCAACAGGGTGAGGAAAATGTACCTCACCAACTAGCATATAAGCAACTGCTGTCGACACCCTTTCTATTCAAACTATGGGCCACAGAGCAGCAGCAGCAGCAGCCCAGACCCACCAAGGCAGAATTAAGGTATCATAAAATACTTTTCTTTTAGAAGACCGAAACTAACTTGGGAAGCCTTCATGAGTGTTTTGAGAGTGTTTAGCGAAGGGGGAGCAAAAGGGGGAAATACAGAGATTTGTGACCTTAACTTACTGAACAGTTCATCCCCCAGTTTCCACCTGGTAACACTCACACTGTGTGCTCCTTGGATGGTACGGACTAGATTGAGCCCTTTCCAGACATAGATGTCGCCGTTTAAAGCACCAGAGTAGGTGACGTCTTCTTTGGCACATGCAAGGCAAAGGATGGTCTGAAGATCCCCTGTTTTGCCAAATATTCCTCTTTTTGCAGTCAAAGCATTTCCACATAGTGTCCAAAACTAGAAAGTAAGTGACCAAATACATAGATCTAAAAATATTCTGATACACTGCATTATTGCTATTTATGTTTCAGTACATTTTTACATAATTTACTATATCTGAACTAGGCACAAATAAATTGTTTCATAGTGATAGCAGAGAAGCACAACGCATTTTAGCCTACCTCTAGGTGAGTGAGAAAAACCTGTAATGACATTTTTAAAACCTTCAGAGTAAAAAGAAAGAAAGACCTTTACAATTCCAAAATTTCAAAACTTTGCTTAATGTTTAATAACTATATAATAGAAAATGCCAATGTTCTCAGATTTGGAATAAAGTAGATGAAGTATGCTTTTTTATCAAATTATAAAATTAGTATAGCTTTATTGTACAGAGGTTTCGAAACACAGATAAAAATTAAAATTATATATAACTTCCTATTAGCATATTGATATATTGTCTAGGGTTTTTTGTTTGTTTGTTTGTTTGTTTTGGTAGTGCTGGGGATTGAACCCAGGGTATTCTACCTTCAAGCTATACCTCCAGCCCTTTTTAAATTTTTTTTTAAATTTTGAAACAGGATGTCCCTAAGTTGCTGAGAGTCTCACTAAATTGCTGAGGCTGGCCTTGAACCTGTGATCCTTCTGTCTCAGTCTCCTAAGTAATGGTATTACAGGCATGTTCCACTATGCTGGCTGTCTAGGCATTTTTAATGGGTAATATGTATTTAGAAATAATTGCTTTCTAACTAGAAGTGTTATAAATCCTTGCTGTAGAAATTTTACCCAGAAATGTTTCTAAATATGAATGATATTTCCATATAGTCAAACAATTGACAAGGCTTTTTCATTTCAGTTGCGTAATTCATGTGAAGACCACAGACATAAAGCCTGAGCTACTTTAGAGGTGGCAACAGGGACACTCCTATGATTATACAAAAATCTAGTATTTTTCTTCATATAGTTTTTGTTTTGTTTTGTTGGTATTGGGAATTGAACCTGGGGATGTTCTACCTTTGAGCTATCTTATTTTTTATTTTGAAACAGGGTCTCACTAAGTTGCTGAGGCTGGTCTCAAACCTGTGATCCTCCTGTCTCAGTCTCCCAAGTACTGAAATTACAGGTGTGTGCCACCACACCTAGCTTGATATAGTTTTTAATGTGTGAATTGGTACAACCTCACAGTCATTTATATAGCCCCTCGCAGTTTATAAGGCTCTCTGCATATGTTACTCGATCTCCAAAATGCCCCTGAGAACAGGCTAAAGCAGATTCTATTATTATCTCCATTTGGAAGTGGGGAACAGAGGCATATGAGATTTACTGAAGGCACGTGTTAAGTGGGCATTATACAGGGGAACTGATTGAAGTCTTGCTTTTTGCTTTGAGAACTTCAGATCTAATGGAGAAGATACATATGAAACAATGAGTGAGAATTTTAAGACAGCATATTCAGTTTATACACAAAGGGCAAGGAAATTTAAGGCTTAGAGAAACAAGTTACAGTGAGCAGAATGAACAAGAATAGGATTTGGATCAGTGGGGAGGAAGAAATTACCAGGAGAGCAGTATTAGATAACTTACAGGTGGCAGGAATGTATGAAAGAAAGGAAAAAAAGAAAAAAGAAAAGAAAAAAGAAAAGAAAAGAAAAGAAAAGAAAAGAAAAGAGCCAGATCAATAACAATCCTAATATATTTTGTGCCTGCAGGAGAGGAGGATGGTGGTCCTCTCAGAGTGGCGGGTATGGAGGAAGTAGTCCTGGGTGACTGCCCCACATGATGATGGGGACTCTGGCAGCTGTGAGGGTGACCTCAGGGGGCTGCTGGGCAGGGATGAGAGGCAAGGTCGCAACCATTCGAAACAGTACAGGATTCTCCTCTCAAAGGTGGAAAGTGTCAACTATGGTGACTCGTGTCTTTGGGTGTTATTATTTTTGTAAAAAGGTTTTGAAGTATATGTCAAAAGAATACAAAGACTTGGGGGAAAGCTATCTAGGTTTAGGCTTTGGAAAGCATTTAACTTTGAACTTATACAAACTATTAGACACAAGTGGTTACGCGTACAAATATGTCAAAGAACTTGCTGTTCACTGAGACGGTTAAGGTGGATGTTTTTCTTTGTCATTATACTTCCTCGTGTATGAAGATTAAGTGGAGAGAAATTATTTTGTCCTTTGACTTTAGATGTGCACCTCTGGCCCAAACTAAGTATTTCTATGTAGACGACCACAAAAAATAAAGACCATTATCCTTGGACTTGATCACATAAAGATTTTCTGACAAAAATCACCCTGTCAGATGGTATGATGTCCACATGAAACATTCTGAATAATCAAATGATTCTCTTAAAAGGCATATGCATACCTGATGCCAGTATAAGAGATTTTTCTGTACAAAGTGATGAATACCCGAAATATCTCTTCTTGAGAACCATTTTCTGTTTGGCAAACAGTGGCATTTTCAGGTGGCACCACACCATTAAATGCACATCAAATGAAGAGACACTGTTTATCCTCTCCAGTCTCCATCCACAGATTGTAATGCAAATTCTGTCAGAACTGGCAGGTATCTTGGAGTTCATCTGGCCCTAGATAGTCTCCCAGGTCCCCTCAGCCTATGACTAGAGACTGGAGAAGGCTCGACATATCCACAAACCTGTAGGCACATTGGCTGTAAAACCAATGAAGCAGATGATGTTCAGCTGTTACTGTCTTCCAAGCACTTGTTTTGGATCATTGTCATTTATCTGTTTGCCAAACACCGGAAACACACAGAACCAGAAAGGATTTTACCCTAGCTACAAAGATTTTGCATAAAAATATTTTCTTAAAGATTTTGCAAATTGCCAGGCACTGTGGCACACACCTGTAATCCCAGTACTTAGGAGGCTGAGACAGGAGGATTGCAGGTTTAAAACCAGCCTCAACAACTCAGTGAGGCTAGCATCAACTTAGCAAGACCGTTTCCAAATAAAAAATAAAATAGGGCTGGAGGTGTAGCTCAGCGTTAGAATGCCCCTGGGTTCAATCCCTAGCACCATAAAAAAAAAAAAAGATTTTTGGCCGGGCGTGGTGGCGCACACTTGTAATCCCAGTACTTTGGGAGGCGGAGACCGGAGGATCCGGGTTCGCGGCCAGCCTCAGCTCTCTCTCTCCCTGTCTCTCTCTCTCTCTACTTAGTGAGGCCCTCCGCAACTTTGTGAGACCCGGTTTCAAAATAAAGTATAAAAAATAGGGCCGGGGGTGTAGCGCGTAGGTAGAACGCCCCTGCGTTCAATCCCCGGTACCGCAAAAAAAAAAAAAAAGATTTTGCATACAACAAGTTTTGAGGGGAATATATTTGATTGAATATATTTCTATATTTGATCATAGAATCAAATATAGAAAATAACTTATTAAAGCCTGCTTTAATGTGTTGTAGATTTATTTCTAAGTAAAATTAATAAAGTAATTAAATCATTTATTAATAATTTTATTTTCTAAAAATTAATTAACATTTGCAGATTCTTCCATTTGAGGTAACGATGTTTGTTTTTGCTTAGAGAAAAAAACCCACTTAAACCTGCTAAAACAATTAACAAATTTAACAGAATAAGCAGCTTAGTATTTTCAAATGAAATTCCAGGATTTTGTCTGTCTCTGCTTTTAGACCTAATTCAAAGTTAGAGTTAACCAAGGATGGAAAGAAATAGAGAAGAATCTGGAGAATTCTTTCAATTAAGCAGCTCATCTAGTTAGAACCCA
This sequence comes from Glis glis, assembly GCA_004027185.1. NCBI lineage: Eukaryota > Metazoa > Chordata > Mammalia > Rodentia > Gliridae > Glis > Glis glis. The sequence continues at coordinate 24,606 of PVJS01018419.1, read as the reverse complement.
ATAAATGTGTTATTTTTCAGAGAAAAGTTAAGCCAAGATAGATCATTAAAGAGAGAATTTCTCAGTGGGAAGAACTCTCCACAGGGAGCCAAAGGGTGCATTTAAATCTTATCTCTGCCACAGTGTTTGTGATCCTAGGAAATAGGGAGAGAATTTAACATTATTGTGTCCCTACTGGTTCCATAGCCATTTAAGATAACTCTTTATGAATTCAGGGGGGAGAGAAAGAAGCCAGCCTCCAGGAGATTAAATCAAGAAGAAGGAGAGAAAATCAGGATCCAAAGTAAAAAACCTGCTGGTTGTGGTGCTGCATGCCTGTAATCTCAGTACTTGGGAGGCTGAGGCAGGAGGATCACAGGTTCAATGCCTGCCTCAGCAACTTAGTGAGACCCTCAGTAACCTAGTGAGACCCTCTTTCAAAACAAAAAAAAAATGACCCTGGGTTCAATTCTCATTATCCTCCCCCACCAAAAAAGTCAGCCCCTGGACCTCACTGTGGAGCATGCAGGTTGGAGGTGCCTCCTAGACTAGGGTTTCCAGAAAACTACCATCAAGCTCATTATCACCTCACATATCTTTTCTTGTGACTGAAAAAAAAAACACTCAGTGCTTTGTCCCATCTTAGGTGGAATAGAAACTCCTGTTGCAGATATGTATGTTTGATTAATAAAAAATTGCTAAAAAGAAATATTATATATAATGCTAGTTTTTGTGCCAAGTCTTTCAAAATAATGGTTCCCTCAAAAAGCAAATTATATAAAGTTCTTCAGTGATGAAAATACTGGCAATCTTGGCACACGTCATAAGCCACAGGCCTTCCCTGCTCCCCAGTCCCACGACTCCATGGGAGACAAAAGACTCCCTACAAATGAATTCCTGACTTGAAAGCAAACCCTCCCCTGGGTTCTGCTGCCTCCCAGTCTCTTCCTACCAAACCCACACCCACCAAGGCTGCTTTAGCCACAACGACCTCCAGAAGTGTGCCTCGTGCCAGCCGGGGTCTCTCCTTTATCCTTAGAGGCTTTTGGTCTTGCCTTTCTTATGGAATGTTCTGTTTTGGTGTTTGGTGTTTTATCACTCAACTTCAAGTAAGGTGAAAATAGGGTCTGTGTCTGTTACTTCACATAGTACAAACTCAACAAGTATTTATTCAATGTCAGGGTTTTTTGTTTTTTTGACTTTCAGCAGTACTGTATGAAGCACAGGAGAAGGAGCTTCCAAACACTGAGAATGCAAAAAAATGTCATGAAGCCCTAAGGTGCTGGTAGGACATCTTATACCTCTGGGTAGTGGAACCTGTAGACTTACGTTTGTTTTTTCATGATATTTCAATCTCACAAGTAATACCTGTTATCTCAGAATAACTGAAATAAGTAGAAAAAGGAAAAGTTTTAAATAATTACCACCCATAGATAACTGTTTAAAATTTGAGGATATGTTCCCAGTGTATTACCTATATAAAAATATAATTTATTTAAAAGAAAATATCAAATCAGAAGTAGACTGGACTTTCCCACTTAAAATACAACTTGACTATTTTCTAATATCATTAGGTCACCCTCTAAAGCATAATATAATGTCTGTGCTCTATTTCGACATATAAGTATACTGTATTTTATTTAACCACCAGGAGCAGTTGGGTGGTCTTGGGTTTTCTTTTGTTTGGTTTTATTTGCTACTGGTAAATTACTCAACAATGAATCAGCTCTTGGTTCACACTCCTAAGCATTTCCTTGGGATAAACTCCTAGATATGAAAGTACTGGATCAAAGGGGTTCAGTATTTCTAAGTTCATCAATAAACACTGCCAGATTTCTGGTGTGAAAGATCACACTCATTCACCCCTACCAACAAGACTTGAGAGTGCACATTCCCTAAACCCTTGCCAACACCAGGTACACTTTAATCATGATTTTGATATATTAAGCGTATTTTTAAGTATATACTCTTTAATTATTAATAAGATTTAGCATTTTCATATATTTATTGTCCAGCAATGTTTCTTTTTTGTCAGTTGTTTATGTTCCTTGTCCATTCTGCAGATTTGGTGGAAGTCTTTACATTTCAAGAATGTATCAGTGCTGGGCATGGCGGTATATGCCTATAATTCCAGCTACCAGGGAGGCTGAGGCAAGAAGATCTCAAGTTTGAAGCTAACCTAGACAACTTAGGGAGATCATGTCTCAAAAACAAAATAAAACAAAAAACAAAGAACAACAAAAAAATCCAAGGATGTAGTTCAGTGGTAGAGTGCTTGCCTAGCATGGACAAAACCCTGGTTTCAATTCCTAGTGCCGTTAAAAAAAAAAAAATGGAGGAAGGGAGGAAGGGAGGAAGGAAAGGGTGGGCTCACCAGTAAGCTTGTCGTTTATAATACTTACTTGTTTGTGGCTTCCTTCTTTTTTGGGGGGTAAGACTTAGAAGATTTTAATATTTGTATAGTTAAATCTACTAATATGCCTTCTGGATTCTTTCTTTGCTTTTACATTTAGAAAGACCTTTCCCCAAGTTGAATATTGTCTATATACTCCTTATTTTATAGTTTTCATTAAGCATGTAATTATATAATTCATCTAGAATTTATTTTAGTGTATGGTATGAAGTAATGTAACTTTCTCTCTCAAATAATTTTAGTACCCACTGGTTAGAGATGCTATTGTATTCTAAAATATCATACAAACTCAGGTCTATTTCTCAGCTTTTAAAAAGTTGGTTTAACATGACTGTAATTCCAGTACTTGGGAGGCTGAGACAGGAGGATTGCAGGTTCAAGGACAACTTCAGCAAGTAGTGAGACTCTCATCAAACTAGCGAGGCCCTGTTTCAAAATAAAAATGAAAAACAGGGCTGGGGGTGTAGCTCGGAGGTAGAATGCCCCTGGGTCCAGTCCCAAGTCCCCCCCAAAAATTGGTTTATTTCTCTTTATGACAATTTTACACAATTTTAATTATTGTAACTTCTTTTTTTATTGTGCAAAGTCAAATATTTTATTTTTTTATGTTTTTATTGGTGCGTTGTAGTCTTACATCACAATGAGTATCAGTTTGGTGTTAACATACATGCACACAGCTCTTGGTGTCCGTCCCCCCTGCCTCCTCCCCCACATGTAGCACCGAGAATGATGTTGGTATAATCTCATATATACACATTGTTTATGATAGTAATTCCATAGATTCACTTCTTTCTTGCCCTTCCCTTGTACCCCTTCCCTTGCACCACTGAGGGTTCTCTGTTGTCATTGGAGTCCCTTTTATGTCCCCACGAGTCCCTAGGTTGTGCATATTAATGAAAACATATATCCCTTCTTTTTTTGTGATTGGCTAATCTCACTTAACATAATGTTCTCCAGATCTTTCCATTTTCTTGCAAATACTGTTATTTTGTTCTTCTTTATACCTGAGTAGAATTCCATTGTGTGTATTTCCCATAATTTTGTAATCCACTCATCTGTTGATGGACACCTAGGTTGGTTCCTTAATTTGGTCACTGTGAATTGTGCTGCTATGAACATGGGTATGCATACATTACTATTGTTTTCTAGTTTCAATCTCTTTGGTATGATACCCAGTAGTGGTATATCCGGATCATATGGTGGATCCATTCCCAGTTTTCTGAGGAATCTCCACACTGATCTCCACAGTGGTTGAACTAGTTTGCAATCCCACCAACAGTGTAGAAGAGTCCCAATTTCCCCACATCCTCGCCAACATGTGTTGTTGTTTGACTTCTTAATGCTTGCCATTCTAATTGGGATCAGATGAAATCTTAAAGTAGTTTTGATTTGCATCTCCCTGATTGCTAATGATGTTGAACATTTTTTCATGTGTCTATTGGCCATTTGTATCTCTTCTTTTGTGAAGAGTCTATTCATTTCAGTTGCCCACTTCTTGATCGGATTATTTGTTTTCTTGGTGTAAAGTCTTTTAAGTTCTTTGTATATCCTAGATATTAGACCTCTGTGGGAGGGATACCTTGCAAAGATCTTCTCCCATTCTATAGGCTTTCACTTTAAGCTCTTGATGGTTTCCTTTGATGAGCAGAAGCTTTGTAGTTTAATGCTATCCCACTTATTAATTCTTGTTTTAATTTCCTGTGCATTGGAGGTGTGTTGAGGAAATTTCTACCTGTGCCCATATGATGGAGTGTTGGACCTACGGCTTCTTCTAATAATTTCACAGTCTCTGGTCTAAATTCCAAGTCTTTGATCCATCTTGAGTTGACTCTTGTGCAGGTGAGAGGTAAGGATTTAGTTCCATTTTTCTACAGGTAGATAACCAGTTTTCCCAGCACCATTTGTTGAAAAGACTGCCCTTTCTCCAACATATGTGTTTGGCACCTTTGTCAAAAAACAGTTGGCTATAAGTTTGTGGACTTGTTTCTGTATCTTCTATTCTGTTCCACTGGTCTATATGTCTGTTTTTGTGCCAATACTATGCTGATTTTATTACTATAGCTCTGTAGTACAATTTGAAGTTAGGAATTGTGATGCCTCCTGCATGGTTCTTATTGCTGAGAATTGCTTTGGCTATTCTGGGTCTTTTGTTTCTCCATATGAAATTAATGACTGATTTTTCCAGCTCTGCAAAAAAATGATGTTGGTATTTTGATAGGGATTGCATTGACTCTGTAGATCATTTTTGGCAGGATGGCCATTTTGATAATATTTATTCTGCCTATCCAAGAACAGGGGAGATCTTTCCATCTTCTAAGATCTTCTTTGATTTCTTTCTTCAGTATTCTATAGTTTTCATTGTAGAGGTCTTTTACCTCCTTGATTAAATTTATTCCTAGGTATTTGATTGGTTTTGAAATTATTATGAATGGAATTGTTTTCTGCATTTCTTTCTCAGTGGATTCATGGTTGGCATATATGAAAGCTACTGACATTTTTAGGTTGATCTTGTATCCTGCTACTTTGCTGAATTTGTTAATCAGCTCTAGTAAACTTTTGGTTGAGTTCTTTAGTTCGTCTAGGTATAGGATCATATCGTCTGCAAATAAAAATAATTTTAGTTCTTCTTTTCCTATTTGAATTCCTTTGATATCCTTCTCTTGTCTTATTGCTCTGGCAAGAGTTTCAAGGACTATATTGAAAAGGAGTGGTGATAGTGGGCATCCATATCTTGTTCCTGATTTTAAGGGGAATTCTGGCAATTTTCCCCGTTCAATATGATGTTGGCTTTGGTTTCTTATATATTCACTTAATGATGTTTAGGTATGTTCCTTCTATTCTGATTTTCTGTAGAGTTCTTAACATGAATGGGTGTTGAATTTTGTCAAATGCTTTTACCACATCTATTGAAATGATCATGTGATTTTTGTTTTTAGTTCGGTTTATGTGGTGGATAACATGTATTGTTTTCCATATGTTGAACCAGCCTTGCTTTCCTGGGATGAAACCAACTTGGTCATGGTGTACAATTTTCTCAATATGGTTTTGAATGCGCGTGGCTAGTATTTAAGTTGAATTTTTGCGTCTATGTTCATTAATGATATTGGTCTGTAATTTTCTTTCCTTGAGGTATCTTTATTTGGCTTTGGTATTAATGTGATGTTAGCCTCATAAAAAGAGTTTGGAAGAATTCCTTCTCTTTCAATTTCACAGAATAGCTTGTGAAGTATTGGTTTTAGTTCGTCTGTGAAGGTTTTGTAAAATTTGGCTGGAAAACCATCTGGACCTGGGCTTTTCTTGATGGAAGACTTTTTATTGCTGTTTCTATCTCTGTGCTTGCTATTGGTTGATTCAGTTTTTCTGTATCCTCTTGCTTCAATTTGGGTAGGTTGTATGTGTCTAGAAATCTTTCGATTTCTTCCATGTTTTCCATTTTATTGGAATGTAAGTTTTCAAAGTAGTTTCTTATGATCCTTTTGATTTCTCCACTATCTGTGGTGATGGCCCATTTTTCAGTTCTGATTTTGGTAATATGGGTTGATTCTCTCCTCCTTTTGGTTAGGTTAGCTAGTGGTTTGTCAATCTTGTTAATCTTCTCAAAGAACCAGCTTCTTGTTTTGTTGATTCTTTATATTTTTTTATTTTCTATTTCATTAATTTCTGCTCTGATTTTAGTTATCTCCTGTCTTCTACTGGCTTTGGGCTGCAACTGTTCCATTTTTCAAGATCCTTGAGGTGTGTCATTAGATTATTTACTTGGATATTTTCTGTTTTTCTTATGTGGGCACTCAGTGCTATAAATTTTCCTACTAACACTACTTTCAAGGTGTCCCACAGATTTTGATATGTCATGTCTCTATTTTCTTTTAATTCCAAAAATTTTTTTATTTCTCCCCTCATTTCTTTTCTGATCCAGTCCTCGTTCAGGAGTGTATCGTTCAGTCTCCATGTATTTATATACTTATTTCTAGTTTCAATCCATTGTGATGTGAGAAGATAAAGGAAATCATATCACATCTTTTGAATTTGCTGGTGCTTGCTTTGTGACCCAGTATGTGGTCTATTTTGGAGAATGCTCCCTGGGCAGCTGAGAAAAATGTGTATTCAGGTGTTGTTGGTTGAAATAATCTGTATGTGTCTATTAGATCAATTTGGTCTATAGTTTTCTTTAGGTTTGAACAATCTTTATTCATCTTTTGTCTGGAGGATCGATCTAGTGGCGTGAGTGGTATGTTGAAGTCTCCCAATATTGTGTTTGGGTCTATTTGGGACCTGATATCCCGAAGACTTTGTTTTATGAATGTGGGTGCGCCCACATTTGGGGCATAAATGTTTACTATTTTTATATCTTCTTGTTGGATTGTTACTTTTATTAATAAGAAGTGACCCTCTTTGTCTCTTCTGATGTGTTTTAGCTTAAAGTCTATTTTGTCTGATATAAGCGTTGCTACCCCTGCTTGTTTTAGATCTCCATTTGAATGGTATATCTTTTTCCATCCTTTTACCTTTAGCGTATGAGTATCTTTGGCTAGAAGGTGAGTTTCTTGTAGACAGCATATAGTTGGGTTATGTTTCTTGATCCACATTGCCAGTCTGTGCCGTTTAATTGGGGAGTTGAGTCCTTTGACATTCAATGTTATTACAGAAATATGATTTTTGTTTCCTATCATTTTGAGTTTTATTTTCTGTTTGCTGTAGTGACAAATCTCCTTGTTTAGTTGCCTACCTGGTGGAGTTCACCTCTCCTGTGGTTCTGAAAATTGCTTGTTTTTCCTTTTTTGTGGTTTATTTCTTTTAGGATTTTCTCTAGTGTTGGCTTGGTCCTCATGAATTCTTTAAATGTTTGTTTATCATGGAACATTTTTATTTCTCCATCAATTTTAAATGATAGCTTTGCTGGATATTGCAATCTTGGTTGGAAGTTGTTTTCTTCCAGGGTCCGGAGTACTTCCTACCAATCCCTCCTGGCATTCCTGACTTGGGTTGAGAAGTCTGGGGTGATTTTTATTGCTTTGCCCCTGTATGTCACCCGTTCTTTTGTTCTTGCTGCTTTTAGGATTCTTTCTTTGGCCTCTATGTTAGTCATTTTAATCATTATGTGGTGAGGGGAGGTACTTCTTTGGTCCTGTCTTAACGGTGTTCTATAAATCTCCTGTATGTGTATATCCAAATCTTTCTCTATGTTCGGAAAATTCTCTGAAAATATTTCTTTGAAGAGGTTTCTTTTACCCTTGGTCTGTGCTTCTAAACCTTCGTCAATGCCTTTAATCCTTAGATTAGGACGTCTTGCATTGTTCTGTATTTCTTGAATGGCCAGGGTGTGTTGTTGTAATATCTTCTGTATATCATTGACTGTGTTCTCAGTTTTGAATTAGCTGTCTTCCGGGAGTGATACCCTATTTTCCATGTGGTCAAGCCTACTAGAGTTGGTTTCTATTGTAGTCTTTAATACGTTTATTGACTCCTTCATTCGTTCAAAGTTTCTTTCAGATTCTTCCTTAGAGCCCCAACTTCCTCCTTAATCTCCTCTATGCTTTCTTTGAGGCCTTTCATCATTCTGAAGATCAAAATTTGGAATTCTCCGTCTTGCATTTCCTGCAGGTCAGAGTCAGTGATCTCACTTGTTGATGCATTATGGGTGTTTCTTGTTTCCTCACTGTTCCTCATTCTCATATTTTCGGTGTTTTCCATTTTGTGTTTCTGTTGTCTCCGCATCATCTTCCTTTCTGTGTATGAGACCTCTTGATGGTTCCTGTAGTCCCAATTGGGTCAGCACGCTGCAGGTTGTGGATCCCTCTTGTTCAGTTGGCTGGGGCGTGGTATTGTATGTGGAGGGGTACGCAGGCTCCGGAGCTCGGGTGTTGGCACATGAGGAGCACTTTGAGGCGCGGTGTTGGGTGCGTGCACCGAGGCACACGTGACGGTGCCGTAAGGTGCCCTGTTTCTAAGGCGCTGGTGCTGGGGGTCGTCCTGGCCCCTAGGGATGCACATGTGCTTCGGGTCTTGGGCAATGTTGCTGGAGGGTGCCCTGGCTCTGATGCGCTGCGCTGAGGATTTTGAATGGGCCCGTGGGAGGTGCAGGCTCCGGGTATCGAGTAGTGGCACCTAGGGGTGCACAGGCTCTGAGTCACAGCACAGAGGATCGCGCGTGGGTCCCAGGGGGCAGCAAGTGCTCCTGGATCTCAGGTGGTAGCGCCAGGGCATGCCCTGGCTCAGAGACAGCTGGAGAGTTCCATGGGTCTTGGGTGGTGGCGCTGGAGGGTATCTGGGCTCTGAAGCGTGGCACAGAGGCTCCTCCGCAGGGGAGAGAGGTGCAGGCTCTGGGTCTTGAGTGACTGCGCTGGAGTCCAAGGCAGGGCACAGAAGGCCGCCCGGGACGCGCAGGAGGTCACCGGGGTCTGAGGCTGGGCGTGGAGGGCTGCCCGGGTCACACAGTGTGGCACTGGCTTCTGAAGCGTGGCGCAGAGGGCTGCCTGAGTCACACAGGAGGATGCTGGGGTCTGAGGCCAGGCATGGAGGGTTGTCCTGGTCGTGCTAGAGGGCGTGGGAGTACGAGGTGGGGCGTGGAGGTCCGAGGCTGGGCGCGGAGGGCCGCCTGGGTCGCCCTAGAGGACGCTGGGGGCCGGGGCTTGGCGCAGGGGCCACCGAGGTGATGCGAGAGGACTCTGAGGCCCGGGGCAGGCATACAGGCTGTCAGGCTGACGAAGGAGGATGCTGAGGCCCGGGGTGAGCGCAGAGGCTGCCGAGTGACGCCAAGGCCTGGGGCCAGCGCAGAGGCCGCTGGGGTGACGCGGGGTGGGTGACACCAAGGTCTGGTACCTGGCGCAGAGGCTGCCGAGGTGACGCCGAGGCCTGGGGTGGGTGCAGAGGCCACCAAGGTGACACAGGGGGACGCCGAGGCCCGAGGCCTTAATTATTTTAACTTCTAATATGCTTTAGTAAATTGTGCGTGTTCCCCTTCATTATTCTTTTTATCCCTCAGTTCTTTGTTATTCTCATTCTTTTATCCTTACAGAATAATTTAGAACAACTGTAAGGGAAATTCTGTCAAGTAACAAATTAATAGGGATTTTAACTTAATTTGTACCAAATATAAATTAATTGGGAGACAAATGATACATTTGCAAATTTTAAATGTCCAGAATCAAGATTCTCTTCTTTAAATGTCCAAATCAAGATTTGTTCAAGTCTTCTTTTATGTTCCTCTGCAAAGTTTTATAATATTTTTATATAAGTCTCATGTATTTCTTATATTTATTTCTGAGCATTTTATGGTCAGAAGCAGAGATAATTAGCATGATCATGAAAAATTAGACTAAAAGAACAAAATAACTGAGAAATAGGAAAGGCTAGTTAGAGGAATAATATAATATCTATTCTTTTCATACAGAGAAGCCCCATTTTTGTACTAGCAGAGATCCACATGTGCTCCGTTCTGCAGGGTGATTCTTACACCCTTATTTATGGACTTTAACATATTTTCTACAGACTATAGAAAGAATATCCTGGGCCATATTGCACAGTTCAGGAGAAACTGTTGCTGTGTGAGAGTAGAGGATGTTATGGTATTAATTTTGCTACCTGTATAACAAAACAGAAAGATGCAGAGGTGAGCCTTGCTAGAGGCAGGGTCAGCCTTTGTAGTCCTAAGGAAGACAAGAGGCATTTAAAATCAGTGACTTGGGCTGGGGATGTAGCTCAGTGGTAGATCACTTGCCTAGCATGAGTAGGCTCTGAATTTGATTCCCAGTACTGCAAAAACAAAAAATTAAGAAACTCGATGCCTCAGGTAGGACCGTATTGTGTATCTCTGTTTCAATGTTAAACACCTTTTTTCTAAGAGACCACATCAACATGTCAAAAAAGTTTTAACTTGCAATACAGATTAATATTCATTATAATGTAAAAACTTAGTTCATAACATGAGCAGCAGAACTGTTTTAAAACATGCAATCCTAGAAGGATTGTGAGTCCTCAATTTTGTATTTAATTATCAAATTTCCTTTTTGGCTGCCTGCTGTGCACTTCCCTTGATTATCATTACTTTGCATTTCTCAAAAAGCCCTATCAGCTGATGCTAGCTTGCTTCAGGATCAGAGGAACAGGTAGCAGGGTTCTAAATTCTAGGGGGTGGGGGGTGTAAAGTCAAGCAGTCTCTCAATATCAAATTAATTATATTGACACCTAAAATTCTTTTCATACGAGGTACCCCAATTTTTAAAAATAATTACTTACCTTTATATGTTTTACTCCACAGCTAACCACTCTGTTTGGCTGATATGGATCCCAGGAAATATCAAAAATCTGTCCAAAAAATTAAATGTCGATCATTTTGCATATTTCTGCCTTTTTCTGGAGACCAGTGCAATTGCCAAGACTACTCTGAAACCCTTCGGAAACAATGTAACCTGCACAGAATGAAAATCTAGGATTTGGCTCTGGGAGCCAGTCAGGAACAGCTAATACTCTTTATGGGCCCTGTCTACTTACCTTAGGCCTGAGTAGAGAGGTTATTAACCCCAGTCACTGAGAACAAACTGGTGTCATGTTTTTAAATTTTGTCCATCTTGGGTAAACCAACAAATTTGATCAGTTAGCAGCCTGTGACTGGCTGAGCCTCAGCCACTTATCACAAAAGCACACTCCTAAGTTAAGCTTTTGACTTATTTACTTACCAAGGTAGGTTGGTAGGGCCTCAAGGCATGGAGGCAGGCTCAGGCCAAATTTAGTTTAACAGGAATTTAACAACACAACATAAGCACTTTATATACAAGCAAAGGCACAGAAAGTATATATACAAAGGTATATACATTAGGCTCTTTTTCTAAGTAAGGAGGTTTTATTGGTTGCAAGCATTTACAATATTATTTTTCTACTCTTTTCCAAGGCAATAAGCCCAGAAGTCTGACATACAGTCTATTAATCTAGGTCAGACTGTATAAAATAAAGTACTAGAAGTAGTAATTGCAGAATTACTTAGTAAAATATTACATGGGAGTTTGTTCTCAGTAGAGCTAGGTATAGCATAGCAATTGTGTACTGAGTCTCAAGTACACTTTTTGGTAGCCCTGGAAATTCATGTATTGACCCAATCTGATGCAACTTACCTTACAAGATACAAATGATGGGATTATAGCATTAGCAGGAGAAGTAACATCCAAACTTAAGCACTGCAAATATTCTCAACCTAAATATTTCATTGAGTACTAAGTTGGCATCAATTAAATTCAGATTCCCGAGGGTACAGACCTACTGTCACTGCAGTGTAAAATCTCCCTAGGGGTTCTACATGTAGCTAGGGTTGAGCACCAATCCTTTTCCAACACTTAAGTTATATTGCTAATCAGTCCTGGGCTTTGTGAAGACTTGATCCTGGAGAGGAATTTGCAACAACTGCGAGGTCCCTTCATAAATATATATCTTCATAGATGGATGTACCATTCTTACAAAAATTTGTCAGAGTTCATACTATGCAAGAGATAATAAACTTACAGTGTAATTAGGGCCTCATTCTACATAGGCAATTATACAGAAATACAAAACAATTAGAAATTCCACTTAAGATAGTCATGCAAGTTCACATATGAACTAGAAAACAAGACAATAAAGGAGTCAAATTATTCCATTGTGCAAGACACTGTAGAAACAGATTTCTGACCAGTTGTATATATATGCTTGCTCAATCCCCTATCTTGCCAGCTATAACTACTTGAAATTATCATTTCTGATCACACTGACTTCAACATAAATTATAAGCAGACCACAATTTGCATACAGCATTCTCAAATATAATAGAATCACAAAGTTGTTATTGCATTTATTTGAAATTAAAATGTATACCCCTGTAATCATATTTCATGAATATTTTCTAGCAACTCCAGGACTGCGTCAATTATTGCCATGTCTAAGTGAATATATCTGAACTATACATAAAATTTAAAATTCAATTCTATTTTGATTTCATGAAGTCAAATGCCAATGTCAAAAATTTGCTTTGCCTATGAAAAGCAATGCCAACTCAAATATGTGATTGCCAGAAGCAATCATGCTTGCACAGCTACTAATCATGAGTAAATGAAATGGTACATTTGTAAGTTGAATTTGTTGGACAGAAACCTATACATGGCAAATTTACTTCAGCAAATATAAAAGTCTGAGAAATGGTACCACAGTGACTCCACAGTTGTGAAAACTGCATAGTTTGATCCAACAAAGGTCTTACCCGGTCAGAATGGCCGGTGGCTGACGCCAGAAGTTTCCCCTTCCTCCAGTCCCAAATGCAGACTGTGTTTTTGGCATCCAATCCCACAGAGGCTAAACGCTAAGAAAAAGAATAATTTAATACCTGAAAGTGATGGCAAAATTTCCTACTATTCAGGCTTACTTTTAACAAATAGTTACTAATTACCTACTATGGGCTGGGCATTGAATTTCTTGAAACAAACTGATTTCTCAAAATCCATCCTAAACCCCAAACTAAGATATCACAATAGATGACTTCCATTAGTATATACCTAAATTTCAAAGATCTAAAAGACACTGCTTTTTTTTGTACTAGAGATTGAACCCAGGGGCATTCTACCTCTGAGCTATAACCCCAACCCTATTTTATTTTTGTTTTCAAATAGGGTCTCACTAAGTTGCTGAGGGCCTTGCTAAGTTGCTGAAGCTGTCCTTAATCCTGCGATCCTCCTGTCTCAGCCTCCCAAGTATTGGGATTGTAGGTGTGCACCACCACACCTAGTTTCATTTGTCTTTTTTAAAGATAGGAAAAACATGTGGACTCTCATGAGGTCTCTTTAAATCAGCAGAAGTCATAGGAACAGAACTTGAAGGTAGGGTTTAAAATTACAATGTTTAGTTTAAATTCTTAATGTGATATTTAGGAAGCCTTGGTGGTTTTAAAATGTGCCCTTAAGAAAGGTCTTTGCTGACCAGAAAACTACAGTAATATATGCATACCCATGTTCATAGCAGCATAATTCACAATAACCAAATTATGGAATCAATCTGGGTGTCCATCAACAGATGAATGGATCACAAAATTATGGGATATACATGTAATGGAATTCTACTCAGCAATAAAGATGAACAAAATTATGTCATTTGCAAGAAAATGGAAGGATCTGAAGAACATTCTGTTAAGTGAGATTAGCCAGTCACAGAAAGTGAAGGGTCATGTTTTCTCTAATATGTGGAACCTAGGGAGTAATTGGGATACCAGAAGGAACAGATAATGGAGGAGAAACCTCAGTGGAGCCAGGGAGGTGGTCTAAGGGAAGGGGAGGGGGAAGAGTGAGGTTCATTGAAGGAATTACTACCATTAGCTATGTGTACATATGTGAAAATATCAATGTCAATCTCAGTACTCTGTATGGGGAAGGGGAGGATGGGAGGGAGCCGGGGGAAAGTCCACCAAGTGCTGTGTGCATGTATGTCACTGTCAACATGATTTACATTATGATGTGAGACTATAATGTACCAATAAAAGCATACCAAAAAACTAAATTTTTTTAAAAAAGAAAGGTCTTTGCTGTAATTTTTCATCGAGGGATCCAGCAATGGAAATGATTATAAGACACGGCTGTATTTTTTATCCATATAAGAAAATCTGAGTGGGTGAATTCCATTCAGTTTATGTATTTATGTGTGGGGGGGGTACTGGGGATGGAATCTAGAGGCATTTTACCTCCAGGCTATACCCCAGCCCTATTTTTATTTTTTGTTTGGAAACGGGGTCTCACTAGGTTGATGAGAGTCTCACAGCTTGCTGAGGCTGTCCTTGAACCTGTGATTCTCCTATCTCAGCCTCCCAAGTACTGAGAATACAGGTGTGTGCCACCACACCTGGCTCAGTTTATGTATTTTTTTTTTTTTTTTTTTTTTT
>PVJS01018419.1:0-10227 GCA_004027185.1 Glis glis | reverse complement strand
TTCTTGAGTGAGAAAAAGTCAAAAGAAATCAATTTTATTCATTCGTAGTGACAGGGCCCATAGCTTAGGAAAAACATTTCTATTGCCTTTTGTCAATTATGAGTTAGTGGGCCATTTGTCATTTTCTAAACATCATTCAGTTCCAGTGAACTCTGTCCAGGGAACACAGCAGACCTGAACTAATCAGCATCAACAAGCCATGAAATCAGTCACTGCAAACAAATAGGAGGTTGTTTCTCTCAATTGACAGTTAAATACCCTATTGTCTACCCCATTCCCACCCTTCAAAATGGAATCTCAAGGGGAATAACTAGGATTCTAACATGAAATTAACATGGACAAAAAACTGATAGTTAGAGCTAAATTTCTCTTCACTGCATTACATTTTCTCATGATACTTCAGAACAAATTTTCATAAAGATGTTTATTCAAATAACAAAGATTAGAGAATGTATACATATAAGTATACATTTACATTTATAAATACATATGCATTCTGACCCACTTATTCAATTTAATCAGAAAGTCAATATAACTGCAAACCTGAACAAATTATCACTATCCAGCTACTTCTACTTAGACATGGATATACAATGTAATATATGCATTATCCTAACTAAACCTGATACCACTGAAACTAGTTAAATTAAAAACATATATACCAGGGACCTACACACATAATCTAGTTCTAGAATGAAAAGTGAATAATAAAATAGAAGAAAATACCAAGTAAATGTTCTTTTAATTTATGTACATTTATGGATTTATACAATTATAGCAACGATTATTCTTGTGCCTTTAGGAACATCAGCATCATCAGGCACTTCTCAGAGAGAATCAGAATGGAGACGTGGAATCTGCACTGTTACTAAACTTGGGTGGCGAAATGCGGGAGGGTGTGACTATCCTGATGGGACTTACATGTCAGCCCCTGGCCACAATTCCAGGCTGGGCCCCACCTCAAAGAGGGGCCAACTGTAAGCCAAGCTATTTTGTTTGCATAAACCACACTGTACTTTTTACTGAATAATTACTCCCAAACTAAAACCATGAGAAACTTAGAAACTTCTTGTTTAAAATCAGTTATAAATTAGGAACTCTTAAGATCTGAAAGTAAGACTTTCACATTATGGGGAGGTGCAGGAGAGTATCCGTAACATATATCCAGCAATTGACCAAGTAAATGTAAATTATCTTAAAACGATTTAAACCAGGTCAACTCCTATAATCCACTGAATTTTCTGCACTTTTAGGTTGGTCAAACTTCTATGACTAATTTCACAGACCTTTCCATACCACTGACTTATACAATAAACTCCAAAATTTGTCAAAAATTGGATTAAAGGAATTAACTGACAGATACATGGAGGATGAAAGAGACAGAGAACCAACACTAGGACTTACACGGAGCTGGGTGTCAGTACCACCAGCTTGGGAAAGGGTCAAGCAGGTGAAGAATTCTAGAAGGCTGCCAAGTTGGGGCAACAAAGATTGATGGCTATTCACATTATAATTTTAGGTGAACCATAAGTTATTAAAAACAAACAGAGAATGATACACACCTGTCCATCTGAGTCAAAAGCCAAGCAGGCAACTCCATGTGTATGGACATCTTTAAGAATAGACACAGTCTGGACATTATAGGAATCCCATATGCATATATATGGCTCCTTCCCAACTTGGCCAGTTGCAATGAGAGTTTTATCCGGGTGTAAGGCAAGGCTGAAAGAGAGAAAGGCCTCTATTCATATCTTCCAATTAAACAAAGATAAACATTGATCATCTTTCATCCAAATTTGTTTCTCATTTTAAATCATCTAATGAAATGATCGCAAGAGAAAGAGTCTAACTGGCCCCAAAGTAACTAATTACCTGATGGATTTAAATTAAAATGTTCAGCTTTGGCAAATAGAGGCTTGGTACAGTTTGGCTATAATTTCATCTTATCTTATCTACATAGTTACCTTGAAAATCAGATACTATTAGGATTATAATTCTCAGTTGGGCGTGGTGGCACATGCTTGTAATCCCAGTACTTGGGAGGCTGAGACTGGAGGATCCGGGTTCACGGCCAGCCTCAGCTACTGAGGCCCTCTGCAACTTAGTGAGACCCTGTTTCAAAATAAAGAACAACAACGACAAAAAATAGGGCTGGGGGTGTAGCTCAGAGGTAGAATGCTCCTGGGTTCAATCCCTGGTACCGCAAAAAAAAAAAAAGATTATAATTCTCCAACTAGAAAACCTTCTATATAGTTCCATAAATATAATTTTTTTATGTTATGATATATACTTACAAAATATTACTCAGATGTAAGTTAGCTTTTGACTTTAATTTGAAAAAAAAGCTGCTAGAAAAGGGAAATACACCAAGTGATGTGTGCATTTATGTTTATATCACTTTGAACCTCATTATGATATGTAATTACAATGCGCTACTAAAAGTATAAAAATAAATAAAATTAAAAACAGAAAGTTCACTTCTTGAATCAATTAAACCAGCTTATAGAAGCACTAAATACTGTCCTCATCAGGACTTTCTTTCTTTCTTTTCTCTTTTTTTTTTGGTACTGGGGATTGAACCCAGAGCCCGATTTTATTTTTTATTTGGAAACAGGGTCTTGCTAGGTTAATGAGAGTCTCACTACTTGCTGAGGCTGTCCTCGAACCTGCAATCCTCCTGTCTCAGCCCCCCTAGTACTGGAATTATAGGCGTGCGCCACCACACTGGCTCTCATCAGGATTTCAAAGCATGTACAGGTCCCAAAGTCAATTGCTATTTCTGTGTCTGCTGTCATAGATTGTGCATTTTAAATGAAAATCTCTGTTTTACATAAATCACTGTGACACCAAGGGAACTGCAGATTACTAGGCGTGTGGTCTGTGTAGCAATTTTCCTCTGCGGTCCAATCAAAATAAAACTTTGTCAAATACCACATAGTAGTTCAAGGAGTCTGCAGCAGTCAAGAGGGAGAAAGGCTACCATTTTTCCTAGGTAAGAAATCATGATACTATTTCAAATTCATTACATAAAGAAGTTGTAGCCCGGTGGGGTGGCGCATGCTTGCAATCCCAGTTCTTGGGAGGCTGAGACCGGACGATCCAGGTTTGCCGCCAGCCTCAGCTACTTAGCGAGGCCCTCCACAACTTCGTGAGATCCAGTTTCAAAATAAACTATAAAAAAATAGGGCTTGGGTTGTAGCTCAGAGGTAGAACACCCCTGGGTTCAATCCCCGGTATCGCCAAAAAAAAAAAAAAGAAGTTGTGCCTTTCTAAAAATAGGTGATAGGAATTTTAAAAACACAAACAAAAATGAACATATTACCTTTATGGAAAACAGATGATTCTGTTCATGCAACAAACAGAAATTCAGTGTTTCTCAAGTTCAAGTTACAGTATCTGCATAGTAAACCAAAGGAGACTTTTTCCCCTTTTCAATTTTCAGCATAATATTAAGAAAAAAGTCACTGTATACTAATCAAGGAGCAATTCTTCAAGAAGATATAATAATTATAAATTTATGTGCACCAAACATTGGAAAATTATATAAGAAAGTATATGGCAATGAAGGGAAATATAGGCCCCAATACAATAATAGTAGATGAATTCAGTACCCCACTCTCACCAACAGACAGATCAGCTAGACCCCCCCAAAAAAATCAACAGAGGAACGTCAGAATTAAATTACACTGCAGTGAATGGACTTAACAGGTATCTACAGAATATTCCATCTGGCAGTTGTTGAATACACACTCTTTTCATCAAAGCATGGAATTTTTCTAAAATAGATTATATATTATGCCACAAAGCAATTCTTTTTTTTTTATTTTTTGTGGTACCGGGGATTGAACGCAGGGGCGTTCTACCTCCGCTCTACGCCCCCGGCCCTATTTTTTATGCTTTATTTTGAAACCAGGTCTCACGAAGTTGCGGAGGGCCTCACTAAGGGGGGGGGGAGAGCAAGCGCTGAGGCTGGCCGTGAACCGGGATCCTCCAGTCTCCACCTCCCAAAGTACTGGGATTACAAGTGTGCGCCACCACGCCCGGCAAGCAATTCTTAAAAAATTCAAAAATAAAGAAATAATGTCTTACATCATCTCTGATCACAATAGAATGAAACTAGAAACCAACAGTAAGAGCAAATGCAGAAATTACACAAACACATGGACACTGAGCAACACATATTTGAACAAATGGTAATTCACCAAAGAAGTCATGGGGAAATTTTTAAAGTCTTTGAATCAAACGAAAATGGGAACACAACATACCCAAACCTGTGAGATATAGCAAAAGCAATACTAAGAGTAAAGTTTATTGCAATGAGTGCCTACATCGAGAGAGAGAGAGAGAGAGAGGTATCAACTTAACAACCGAGGATGCATCTCAGCTCCTAGAAAAGCAACAACAAACCAAACCCAAAATCAGAAGAAAAGAAATAAGATCAGAACAGAAATAAATGAAATAGAGACTAAAAGAACAATATAAAGAGTCAATGAAACAAAGAGTTGGTTCTTTGAAAATATAAACAAATTTAACAAGCCTTTTAGCTAAACTAACCAAAAGAAAGAGAGAGAAGACCTAAATAAATAAAATTAGAGGCTAAAAACAGATATTACAACTAATGCCACGGAATTTCATAGGATCATTAAGGAATTTTTTTAAAAACGACATGTTAGTAAATTGAAAAAATCTAGAAGAAATGGAGACATCCATAGGCATACATAACCTACCAAAATTGAACCAAGGGGTAAAGAAAAAAGAAAGAGAGAGAGAGAGAGGGAAGAGAGAGGGAGGGAGGGAGGGAGGGAGGGAGGGAGGGAGGGAGGGAAGGAAGGAAGGAAGGAAGGAAGGGAGGGAGGGAGGGAGGGAGGAAGGAAGGAAGGAAGGAAGGAAGGAAGGAAGGAAGGAAGGAACTAATAAAAAATAATAAGACTGAATCAGTAATAAAAAATTCTCCCAACAAAAGCTCAGGACCAGATGGCTTCTCTGATGAATTTTACCAAACTTTTAAAGAAAAACTAACACCAATGCTCTTCATACTATTCTATAAATAGAAAGGGAAGAAATCCAAACTCATTCTACAAAACCAGCATTACCCAGCTACCAAACCTGACAAGGGCACAACAAGAAAAAAGAGAAAACTATAGACCAACATCCCTAATGAACATCGATGCAAATGTCCTCAACAAAATACTAAGCAAAAATAATTCAATAACACACTTAAAAGATCATACACCAGGATTAAGCTGATTCATTCCAGGGAAACAAGGATGGTTCAACATATGCAAATCAATAAATGTAACAGATTACATAAAAAGAATCAAGGAAAAAGTACATCATCATCTCCATAGAAAAGCATTTGATAAAATTCAACATCCCTTCATGATAAAAGCTCTAAAATTAGGTATAGAAGGATCTTACCTCAACATAATAAAGGCTATATATGAAAAAACCATAGCCAACATCACATGAATGGGGAAAAAAAAAAGCATTTCCTCTAAGATCAGGAACAAGACAAGGGTGGCCACTCTCAACACTCTTATTCAATATTGTACTACAAATTTTACTCAGGGAAGTTAGGAAAGAGAAGCAAAAGACATAAAAATAGAAAGTTAAATTATCCTTGTTTGCAGATGGTATGATTCTGAAGACTCCACCAAAAGACTATTAGAACTGATAAATTCGGTAAACTCTCAGGACACGAAATCAACAAATAAAAATGAGTAAATTTTCTATACACAACAATGAACTTGCTGAGAAAGAAATCAGGAAAATAAACCCATTCACAATGGCCACACATACACACACACACACAACAACAACAACAACAACAACAACAACAACAACCTAGGAATAAACCTAACTAGGGACATGAAAGACCTCTACAATGAAAATTTAAGAAGAAATTGACTAAGACACTAAAAAGAGGAAAGTCCTCCCACATTCATGGACTGGGAAAATTAGTATTATTAAAATGGCCATACTACCCAAAGCAATCCACAGATGCAAAGCAATTCCCATCAAAATACCAATGGTATTCTTCACAAAACTAGAAAAAAAAACCCTGAAATTCATATGAAAGCACAAAAGACCCTGAATAGCCAAAGCAATCCTGAGCAAAAAGGAGAAAAGCTGGAGGCATCACAATACCTTATTTTAGGATACATTGTAGAGCCACAGTAACAAACACAGCCTGATAATGGCATAAAAACAGACACATAGACCAACTCCACGCATCTTCAACTAACTGATTTTCAATGAAGGTGCCAAAATATACATTGGAAAAATGATAGCCTCTTCAACAAATGGTGCTAGGAAAACTGGATATACACATATAAGAGGTTGAAATTAGATCCCTATCTTTCACCCTGTACAAAAATTAACTCAAAATGAATCAAAAACCTTTAATGAAAGATCCAAACCTCTGAAACTACTAGAGGAAAACACGGGGGAAACACTTCGAGATATTGGCTCAGGCAAAGATTTCCTGGATAGGACCCCTAAAGCACAGGAAAAAAACAAACAAAAAAAGGACTGATAAATGGGAATACCTCTAATTAACAAGCTTCTTCAAAGCAAAGGAACTAATCAACAGAGTGGTGAGACAACCTACAGGTTGGAAGAAAATCTTTGCCAATAGTTCACAGGATTCCAAAACACCCAGAATGTTAAAAAAAATCATTGTTCCAGATCATTGTTCTTTCTCTAATTTCATGATCCCTGACTTTTCTCAGATGGTGCTTCAAATGAAGAGGGGAAATGGAAGAAATATCTTTCAACAAACCTTTAAAGAGGCCTTTAGGATAATTATCAGTCTACACCCCATTTTGGATTGTAGTATTTTTACTATGATTATAATTGTTCTTTTCATTCATGTTATAGTTCATAAATTTATCTCACTTATTTAAAAGTTCACATTGGAGTTCTTTTTTTCTTGCCAGAGTTCTTTTATGCTTTTCCTGAAATTGTCTCTTCCTAGTCCATGACGTACATTTCTCCAGCTCCCTTCTTTGCCACTGGAGCACATCAACAGAGTTAGCTGTTCTCCCTTAGAAGCCCAGAGTCTATGACCTCATGTCTCTGGATTGAGAGCAACACCATAGCTTAATGTGACTCATAATGTTACCATTTATCCATGTCAGGACTTGGGAGAATTGAAAACTGCCTTTATTCATTTATCATGAGTTACTTTTTTAAAAAATATACTTTTATTGGTGCATTGTAGTCTCACATCATAATGTAGTTCAGAGTTGTTTTTCGTGTGTGGTATTGGGGATTGAACCCAGGGGTATTCTAACTCTGAGATACACCCTCAGCCCTATTTTATTTTTTTTTATTTTGAAACAGGGTCTCACTCAGTTGTGGAGGGCCTTGCTAAGTTGCTGAGGCTGGCCATGAGCCTGCAATCTTCTTGTCTCAGCCTCCCAAGTACTGGGATTACAAGCATACACCACCATGCCCGGCTATCACAAGCTACTTTTCCATCAGCTTCCCAGAAACTACTACATTCACCTGGGTAACAGAATAATATCCAAGTATCTTCTAGAACATAGCCAAGTTTCTTTTATCTTAAGATTTTCATAACATTTCAACAGGATTTTTTAAACTCTACAAGAAAAAAATCATGAACTTTAATCCCTGGATTTGTAAGAACACAATACAAAGCCTCAGTGATGGAGCAGTTGCAGAAACATTTGTGTAATAAGTGTTAAACTATTGTCAAGGTATCTCTGCCCCTCTTGCTCGGTCTCTACATTTATGAATTCAAAAGTTTCATGAAAAGCCATTTTGAACAGGATCTGCTTTTGTCTAATCTCCAAACATCTTTGGAATTTCAGTTCAGAAGCTTTTTTTTTTTTTTTTGCAGTACCAGGGATTGAACCCAGGGGTGTTCGATCTCCGAGCTACACCCCCGGCCCTATTTTTTATACTTTATTTTGAAACCCGGTCTCACAAAATTGTGGAGGGTCTCACTAAGTAGCTGAAGCTGGCCACGAACCCGGATCCTCTGGTCTCAGCCTCCCAAGTACTGGGATTACAAGCGTGAGCCACCATGCCCAGGTTCAGAAGCATTTTAAATTATAGATGTATATATGTATGAATTTTACTCACATAAAACCAAATCCATCCCATTCTACATACTTCAAAAATGATCTTTGCTCCTTCCAGAGAGTGCTCTGATCCTAAAGAAGCCACACTATGGCAATGCCTTTAGAATAACCAGCAGATTAAAGGGTAGAGCTCTGTATCCAATTAAGGGACACGATGGAAAGCATTATGTCCCCTGAATTCCTGGACATGTGGTAAGATTTCACGAGATACAGCCAAATTATGCAAATTGCACCATTGCACAAAAGATTTGTTCCACTCTAGGCTTCTCATCATCTATTTATCATATCATAGTGTTATAATTCTGTGACTAGAAGTACTGATATTACCTATATATCAAGTCTATCTGCCAGTTGTGAGTTCATAAACCCAATTATTTGCCAAGAAAACTTGTGCAAATTTTGCAAATAATTATAGCTGTAACAGCAATGTCACAATATTAAAACTTTTTCAATTGTGTCCCTTTGATCAAGGATCTCAGTGAAATGGAAGACTTGTTCCACTCCCACATAAAAAGGTTTGGAGTCATTCTATTTGTCCTTTGGCACGCAGCTTATTGTATTACACACATAGCAACAGAAAAGGGATCAAGCTTTGGAATAGCTGCTTTTCTCTGTGTACGTATAAATCCAGCTCCATTGGGAAATCCTCTTCTGTTACCATAGCAATAGAAAGCACTGCAGAGAAGGACTTTAATCAACCTATCTGGGAGAATAAATTGATTTGTTTCTGTAGCATGCCAGAAGGGCAAAGGCATGTCTTTCCGAAGTCAGATGAGATCAGGAAGATGGCCAAATAAGCTGAGTAGAAGAGAAGTCAAGAATTAATAGGGTCGTGGAAAGAAGAAGCCTTGCTTATGAGGTTGGACAAAGCCACTAATCAACACTAATCATTCTTGATTCCCTGAGGCAAAATATTATATTTGAATACTTGTTCCGAGGATGGCACCTAAAAAATGTTGCCTAGGCTGCTTCAGTGACTCTTTCCATAATTTTGTTAGTGTGTATGTATGTATGTATGTATGTATTTTTATTTATTTATTTATTTATTCATTTATTTATTTTTGTGGTACTGGGGATTGAACCCAGGGCATTCTACCTCTGAGCTATACCACCAACGCTATTTTTAATTCTTTATTTTGAAACAGGGTCTCACTAAATTGTGGAGGACCTCATTAAGTAGTTGAGGCTAGCCGCGAACCTGTGATCCTCCTGTCTCAGCCTCCCAAGTACTGGGATTACAGGTGTGTGCCACCACACCCGGCTGTTTTTATTCTTTTTTTTTTTTTTTTTGCGATACCGGGGATTGAACACAGGGGTGTTCTACCTCCACGCTATGCCCCTGGCCCTATTTTTTATACTTTATTTTGAAACCGGGTCTCACGAAGTTGCGGAGGGCCTCACTAAGGAGAGAGAGAGAGAGACAGAGAGAGAGAGAGGGCTGAGGCTGGCCGCGAACCCGGATCCTCCAGTCTCCGCCTCCCAAAGTACTGGGATTATAAGCGTGCGCCACCACGCCCGGCTATTCTTTTTTAAAAAATGCTTTTATTGGTGCATTGGAGTCTCACATCACAACGAATATCTATTTGATGTTAATATACATGCACACGTCTCTTAGTGTCCCCCCCCGCCTACCCCAACCCATATGAAGTACTTAGAATGATGTTGGTTCATTCTCACATGTACACATTGCTTATGATAGTAATGCCAATGATTCACTTCTTTCTTGCCCTTCCGCTTCCCTTGTATCACTTTCCTTAACCCACTGAGGGTTCTCCAGTATCAACCGGAGTCCCTTGTGTGTCCCCACTACTCCCTAGGTTGCACATATTAATGAAAACATATTCCCTTCTTTTTTTTGTGATTGGCTGATCTCGTTTAACATAATGTTCTCCAGATCCTTCCATTTTCTTGAAAATGATATTATTTTGTTCTTCTTTATTGCTGAGTAGAATTCCATTGTGTGTATTTCCCATAATTTTGTAATCCACTCATCTGTTGATGGACACCTAGGTTGGTTCCATAATTTGGCCACTGTGAATTGTGCTGCTATGAACATGGGTATGCATATATTACTGTAGTTTTCTAGTTTCAATCCCTTTGGTATGATACCCAGTAGTGG
>PVJS01018418.1:0-34901 GCA_004027185.1 Glis glis | reverse complement strand
AAAAAAAAAAAAAAAAAAAAAACTCCCAGCAGTACAAAGGCAGTTCTCCATGCTCCATTCAAAGATGAGTAACTGCTGGGGGGACCCAGGAAGAGCAAGCGTCTGGGTCTAACTTGAGGCCCTGGGTATCTGAGTGAGGAGCATGGTAGTAGCCCCTTGGGCCTCCACCAAGTATGGGTTACCAGGGCTCCAGATGGAATGGATAGATAGCAAACCCAGCTGTGAGGAGCAGGTGAGTAAAGCTCATGGGAAACCATGAGACCTGGAGGAGAAGGAACGCCATTAACTGAAACATTATCCTTAAGGTAAGAAGCTAAGAAGATCCATCATGGGTCAGGAAGTGGGGGGCAGGATAAGTTGGGGAGCAAATTCAAGGCCAAAGACAAGAACAGCAAAAGAAGCCAACACCCAGGTTTGGGGCGATCATCTGATGGAGTGGACGGTCAAGGGCTGGAAGCCGCTGGACCAGACCACACGAGCGATGCAGACCCTGGGCCGCCCTTCGCCACAGCCTGGGCTGCAAGGGCACTGTGACCGGTTTTGCAGAATTTGATCCTGTGGCCCAGGATGATAACCCCAGTCTATGATCCCTGGGGGGAGAGCCTGGGAAGGGGCCTGAAGTCCGCCAGGTGGTAGCAGGATCTGCTAGAGAGGTTAAAAGCAATCACTGGGGCACATACCTGGCAGGTGCTCCGGAGACACCTGGGGTAGCATTAATGGCCTCTTCATGGAGTTGGACAGCTTGCAGGGCTCCGCCTATCACCGACCCTTCTCTCCTGTGACACCCACTTCTGTCTTCTAGTATCACTTCAACCCCTCGCAGTCCGTCCTGGTGATGGAAGGCGACGACATCGAGAACATCAACCGTGCCCTGCAGAAGGTGTCCTACATCAACTCCAGGCAGTTCCCGACGGCGGGCGTGCGGCGCCTCAGAGTGTCCTCCAAAGTCCAGTGAGTGGACGATCCAGGCCACCCGGGTGTTCCCTTGGGAATGTTCCCTTGAGAACCAGGACTTGCCTTTCTTCAGGTGTCCCCAGCTTCTCTGCTCTCCGCAGGAGGATGCCTCCATGGATCTGTGTTCTCCTTTTGCTTTCTTAAGGGAAATGGTATTGCTTCGCCAACTCAAATCCACATTTTCCCATTTTATCTGTATCTAATCTGATGCCTAGAAGGTACTGCCTCCTATAAATTCTCGAAGGGCTGGGTTTGAAGTGGTGCGATTTAAGGACCCTCCGCCTGGTACATGGCAGATACTTGATAAATGTTTATTAAATTGAATTAAACTAGCCAGCCCAGCTTCCTAGATTTCCTAAATATTGTAGGTGAAGCAGAGAAAGAGAAGGCTTGATTCTTGTCCCCAGAGATTGGAGTTAAACTAACAAGGGAAATCTTGGGATAATTCACTTATTGGCCTATTGAATTGCTTTCTGGTCACAGCAGCTGCCCGGGAGAGTGCTGGAAGGGGACCCTAGGAGACTCTTAGGAGGTGAATGTAGAGTCAGGTGAACGTGGAGTCAGCAGGCACCTAGAGCAGGAGGAGCCAGAAAGAGAGGAACAAGGGTGGGAAGGATGGGTCTATGGACCACTGCGTTGCTGGGGCTGGGAGAGGTGCCCACAGGGGTAGTTATAGCCAACAAGGCAATGGAAGGGGTGTCCCCACCCCTGGAAGCCTTGGGGTAGGGGCAGGCACCTCCGAGTCAGCTCTACATTGGAGCAAAGTAGGGGGACCAGACTAGCCAGTGTCCCGCTCTGAGAACAGGCTTCTGTAAACTGCAAAGGGAGGGGTTCCACTGGGGTTGGCATGGCAGAGGCAGCAGAAAACTGGGAGCAGGAACCTATCACAGACCCTGCTTCTCTCCCACCCCACAGAAGAGGAGAGAAAGGCTGAGCATGAGACCCACCCAGACTGCCCTCCCCTTAGGGACCTCCCCAAGCCAGGCGGGAAGATGGCTGCCTCCAGGGGGACCCGTTAGCATTCCCAGAGCAACGGTCTTACCCAGGGTTCCCTACTTTAGCCCAAGTCCTTGACCCCTATGACTGTACAGATAACGATGACACACGGGCCCCCATGAGGTCTGATGAGACATCCAATCAACTAACCTTCACTGAGTTCAAACCATGACATAGACTCTGGGCAGCTTCTTTTCTAGAGTCTTATGTTTTTAATCCTTACTATTATAGGGTAATTATTGTTATCCCATTGTGTAGATGAAGAGACTGAGGTTCACAGCAGCCCAATGCCCTAGTCACAGTCCCCCAACCCAGGGTTGGCAAAGCCAAGATCCTCATCTGTCTACCTTCTCGGGCTATGCTCTTGTCCCACCATTGCTGCCTCCCAGATACTTTTGTGGTAGAATATCAGGAAAAAGGAGGGGAACTACAGGGACACTCTTCTCCTGGCCACAGAAGGGGTGCACTTGTGTGATTTCCCCATAGAGACATAACATATATGCTGCAGCAAGAGAGTTTAGCCCTGGAGTCTTATTTAGTAAGATGGCTGCAACCAACCAGCAAGACAACAATTTGCTTACCAAATACAAATGCGCATAACAAGCATTTGCCATCTAATTAATGTTGCCATTGATTACTTTGTTAAAGGATAATGAAAGCTTTAATGGTTACTCGTTGCTCACATAGAAAATGTGCATCCCTCCCAAGAGCCAATCTTCTAAGTTTCTACATTGCTAGTAGTTGGGCTTAGAAGGCGGCTTGAAATCTGAAGGGATGCCGACCCCCTCGGAGCAGTCCGGGTGCCTTGCCCAGGGCTCGTGGCTACAGCTCCTTGT
Organism: Glis glis; assembly: GCA_004027185.1. NCBI lineage: Eukaryota > Metazoa > Chordata > Mammalia > Rodentia > Gliridae > Glis > Glis glis. The sequence goes on along the minus strand of PVJS01018418.1, from coordinate 32,115 downwards.
CCACAGCTCTGGGACAGATGGTTTAATGGTTGCCTCGTCAACGCAGTGACCAAAGCTGTCTTCCCAGGTGTTTTGGGGAAGATGTGTGCATCAGCATCCCCGATGTGGATGCGTATGTGATGGTCCTGCAGGCCATAGAGCCCCAGATCACCCTCCGGGGCACCGACCGCTTCTGGAGACCTGCCACCCAGTTTGAAAGTGCCAGGGGAGTGGTCCTCTTCCCTGACATCAAGATTGTGAGCACCTTCGCCAAAGCCGAAGCCACTGGAGACACAAAAACCACAGGTACGGGTGCATACAGGGCTTTGGGGAAGGTGGGCCTTAACTTCTTACAGCCACGTGAAATCATACTTCAGGGCGACAGCGTTGTTCACCAGGGCGGGGTAATGTACACCAGCAAAACAGACAGAGCTGGAAATGACCCAACCCAAATGAGCAACAGGAGAGGGATGGATGGCTTAGCAAATTGTGACATGCCCCCATATATGAAGGTATCACTACCAATCTCCCTGACATGTATGGGGAGCAAAGAGGGGGTAGCAGGGTGGGATGCTTCTATGTGTGCATGTATGTTTGTTTGTATCACGAACCTCACTGTGATGGATAATTACAACACACCAATAAAATTATTACAATAAAGTATGCCAGCCAGGCATGGTGGTGCACGCCTATAATCCCAGTACTTGGGAGGCTGAGAATGGAGGATCGCAGGTTTGAGGACAGCCTCAGCAACCGAGTGAGACTCTATTTCAAAACAAGCAAAAAAAAAATTTTTTAAAGGGTTAGGGGTGGATCTTGGAAGTAGAATGCCCCTGGGTTCGATCCCCAGCACAATAAATAAATGCATACATATATAATAAATAAATAAATAAATAATAGCAGGTCCCTATAAATGGTATGAGGTGGAGGGCAGGCACTTATGCTAAATGGTAAATGGAAAAAAAGCGAGATGTAAAATTACATAGTATCTATACTTATCACAATCTCAACCATGTAAGAAGAAAAATACCAAGAAAGAAAGACACCTAATGCTGATATTCTCTAAAAAGCATGACGAGAGGGCTATTTGTGTCTATTTCCCTTCCCTGTTCTGCAACGGCAAAAAAAAAAAAAAAATACTGTAGAGTGGGCATGTCTTATCACAAACATCAGAAGAAAAGCTGAAGATGCACAAAGAACAAAACAGTTTCTTCTTGCTACGTGCACAGTAGAAGTCAGGTCTCATCCAGCAATAGGACTCTAAGCTCTCAGGAACATTCCAGTTCTTGTTTCCAACCATTTCACTCCTGGGAGGGGTGCTCAGGGAAGGAGTGATTTCCATCACCTGCCAGGGAGGAAAACTTAGTTGTACTGAAAGCTACAGAATATGCTGGGGTTGGGGAGAGGAAGAGAAGGAAGGAAATAGGGAAAGGGAGGAAAGGAGAAAACCCTTTCTTTTGTTACTGAGAGGGGCTCAGGGTTATAGGGGAAAAATCCATTTGAGAACTGTCCTTTGCCACCTCTTCCAAAAGAACACTTTCAACTCTCCCTCTCCCCCTCCAAAGCCACCGCTAATGATGTGCTGGCACCAGTAGGCCTGAGTCCCCGAAGAGCTGCTTCTATAATAATCCTAATTACCCACTGCCTTAAACCACGCCAGTCCCTAGTGAATGGGGGGCTCGAGAGACAGCCCTCCTGAGCCCATAAAAATAGATGCTCTTCCACCATCTGTCCAGGCAGGGTGGTTTCCTAGCTACATGCCAAGGTGCATTAGGTCGTGTGATCAGCCCTCTCCCTCTGTCCTCATTTGCAGCTCAAATCAGACAGGAAAAGGAAGGCCTGCTGACCTCAGTGGTTGCGGCCCAGGACCGTCCGGATTTGCTGCATCTGACACCACCATACCGGCCACACAGGGAAAAGCAATTATCTGGGTCCACACTTCACCTTCTATTTATGAGAGGCGCACACAGTGCACAGAGCCAAGTGCCCGAGAGCTATTATTAGTACTTTTAAATTTTTACTCTGATTGTTGTTGGAATAATCATTATTATAGGTGTTTTAAATAAGCAGGCTAATGGCGTTTGCTCCTGAATCCTCAGTAGCTGGCTCCAAGCATCATCCTCTGTCGCCCGCCCCCAACTCTCTTCATGCTGTCTCAGTATCCCCAACATACACACACACAACCTGTGTCCCACAACTATGTTAGTTCACACCTTGGCTCGCCTCTCTGCCTGGAAGGTCCCTCTCTCTCTCCCCATTCTCTATTACTGGCAAATATCTCTGCCTTCAACACTGTCTGCAGAAAGCTCTGCACACCACCACCCTGATTGACCCAAGGCTGGTTCAGTCTCCTACTCTGTATACTGCCCCCTGCTGGTGCTTCCCTGTAGCACACAACATTTTCCAGTCCTTGCTGGTGAGGCACTGTCTATTAAACCACACCAGGAGCTCCCTGAGGGCTCAACCATGGCTGATTTGCCTCTGGGTTCCTGAACCCAGCAGTCCCTTCAACACAGCGGAACCAAGGAAACTGCAGATGGAAGCTAATACCATAGTGCAAATCAGAGAGAACAATGAGGAACTCACAGCCAGGACACGTGCCTCCTGGCGCTGGCTGTCAGCCACATCGGAGGTAGGAGCAAGGATGTCCTAACCCTCCTTGATAAGCAGCTGGCGAAAAACCCAGAAACGATGAGAAGCTATGTGCTATCACATGGACACGATGGCTGATGACAGACGACTTTGTCTTTAGGGTCTCTTATCTTTTAGATTCTACTGGTGAAGGCCAGGCGTGGTGGCGCACGCTTGTAATCCCAGTACTTTGGGAGGCGGAGACCGGAGGATCCGGGTTCGTGGCCAGCCTCAGCTCTCTCTCTCTGTCTCTGTCTCTCTCTGTCTCTCTCTCTCTCTACCTAGTGAGGCCCTCCGCAACTTCGTGAGACCCGGTTTCAAAATAAAGTATAAAAAAAATAGGACCGGGGGTGTAGCGTGGAGGTAGAACACCCCTGGGTTCAATCCCCGGTACTGCGGAAAAAAAAAAAAAAGATTCTACTGGTGACACATGGAATCATTATAGGTAGCAAATGGTTAAAAATTAAGTACACAGAAATTATTTGTTGTAACATATCTAATGAGCACACGGATATTTTTAGTATCACTAAAGAAACAAAATAATTATTTAAAATCATCCTCTCCTCCTTAGTGACTCCCTTTTTAAAATTTCTATTTTCATGTTTTTATAATGCACGAATATATTTGGTCCACTTTAGAGCTAAATAAATATACTTATTTAAATGATCTCTGTTCACAATGCTTTTGATAAAGAGGGTGGTGCAAGATCAAGAAGATATAAAGAGCGCTGGCCCGGAGCTTCCACATTTCCAAACTGGGGTCAGAACAGTGTGGTTTCTATCCGGGTGTCCCCCATACTCTCTATATAACCTTGGGTGACTCACTCCAGCTCCTGGCCTTCCATTTCCTCACTGGCAAGATGGGGATAATAAGAGAATCCCCATTAATGCCTCTCTGTTAGGATCATGTTTGCACAGCACCTGGCATAGGGCGACACTCCATAAATACCAATCACCTTTGTCTTACGATGAGATCTGACCTGAGGACTGCCAAGCTCTGTCCAGCATTCAAATCCTCAGACATGCCTTTGAGAAATTCGGAGTCATAAAATCAGGCAAGGACCACTGGACTAAACAACTTGCTAATGTACTCCCTGGGGAACACATTGACCAATTAATTAATTCAACTTATGTTCTCTCTTATTAATTAATTATTGGTGACATTGTGTTGACTTAATTGATTATTAAGCACTGATCCAGCGCTATTGGAGCAGTGCACAGTAGTAACTGCCCCGTTGCAGCTCCTATGTCGGACACGGAGGAGTCAGTTAGGGGCTTCTGCCCTTGAGAACCTCAGAGCTTGGCGGGGGAGACAGAAACACACACAATGACCAGGTGGAGAAAAAAAGCGACAGGAGCAGCGGGGAGGGCCACTTGGCTCCCCCCAAATGAGAGCTATTGCTTATCGAGCACCAGGACTGAGCAGAACACTATTTTCAACACCCTCCAGACCCTCGCTGTCCCCAAAGTTGAGAAAACCGAGTGACAAGTACTTCACATTTTGCAGCTTCTCCGTGGTAGAGCTGGTATTCAAATCCACTTATTTTGCCAGGAGTGGTGGCGCACACCTGTAACTCCAGTACATGGGAGGTTGAGACAGGAGGATCACAGGTTCAAGGCCAGCATCAGCAATGTAGCAAGATGCTCATCAACCTAGTAAGACCCTGTTTCAAACACAAAATTAAAATTAAATAAAAAGGTCTGGAGGTATAGCTCGGAGGTACAATGTCCCTGGGTTCAATCTCCAGCACCACACACACACACACACAAGGCAGGCAGGCAGGCAGGCAGGCAGGCAGGCAGGGAGGGAGGGAGGGAAGAAGGAGGAAGGAAGGAAGGAAGGAAGGAAGGAAGGAAGGAAGGAAGGAAGGAAGGAAGGAAGGAAGGAGAAAAGGAAAGATTAGATTCATATCTTTTGACTATAGTATTCATGCTCTTCCTGCCAACGCTACCAGACCTTGGGGTCTCCTGACATGCAAGCAGTGGGCATGACTTGGGGGGTTGCACAGCCTCTTCTGACCTGGCCTTAACCTGGGTGCAGTAACACAGGAGGGGGACGATGAACAGGGGTTACTGTCTGAGCTGCTGCTCATGCCTCTGTTTCCCATGCCCCCCACCTTCCCACAGCCCCCAGATCAGCAGTCTTAGAAGAAATGCTCCACAACTTGGACTTCTGTGACATTTTGGTGCTTGGTGGGGACTTGGACCCGAGACAGGAGTGCTTGGAGCTCAACCATAGTGAACTCCACCAACGACACCTGGATGCCACCAACTCCACCGCAGGCTACTCCATCTACGGTGAGGTCATGCTCAGCCCCCTCTGCCCCAGGTGTCCTCTCAGAGCAGCCTCGTCCAGGGAGTCCTGAGTGTGACCACACCTGCGGGGGCACACTGTGAAGCCCAGGGGTCAGGCGGACACACGTGACCTCAGATTTCTGGACTCTCCTTTGGAGAGCTACTCTAGCATCGTGGGGACCTGTCCCACATCATAACTCCCAGGGAACTCTGCAAAATCTAGAAGAGTGCCTTCCCTTCGGATATTCAATTTTGGCAAATGTTAAAGCAACATTTGTCGGATTGAGGCCAAACATTTCATTCGGAGAGCAGTCTACGTGGAAATCCCACGGATCAGTGTAACTGGCTTTTTAGAACTTTGCCTCTGCGCATTATCTACCCATAAACATATTATTCTCTTTCCCTTGATGAATTCACGAGACCCATGAGCCCCCAGAAACCCCAGCCTGTCCCCCTGTCTCTTTCCCTCCTCCTCTTCTGCTTCCTGATGACAGGCGTGGTCTCTCGGCACAGGTGTGGGCTCCATGAGCCGCTACGAGCAGGTGCTGCGTCACCTCCGCTACCGCAACTGGCATCCGAGCTCCCTGGAGGCCCGGCGCTTCCGGATCAAGTGCTCGGAACTCAACGGGCGCTACACCAGCAACGAGTTCAACCTGGAGGTGAGTGGGTCCTGCCACTGTCAGGGAAGCCCTGGCTTGCCTGTTCATTCCCTCATCCACTCAGGAGAGCTGTTCCGATTGGTTCACCCACCAGTCCTGGCTGATAGCTCCTCTCCTTGCTCTTCCCAGGTCAGCGTTCTCCATGAAGTCAGAGTCTCAGACAAGGAGCATGTCAACCACCTCATCGTGCAGCCTCCCTTCCTCCAGTCTGTCCATCACCCCGAGTCCCGGAGTAGCATCCAGCGCAGTTCAGGTAGGGCACCCGAGAGGAAAGAACTCAGGATGCCAAGTGGGCATTGTGACTCAAGACCATCCACTAAACAGACACTGAGTTTGCAGCAGCCATCAGTGCTCAGAATGGAGGGAGGGAATCCTGAAGTAAAGAAGATGTGGGCCCTTCTTCTAAGACACTCATAGTTTCAATAGAGTCAGTCCACGAAGCAAGAAGATGCACACAATACATAATAACAGAGTATGCAGAGGGTGGTACGAAGGGCTGGGGAAAAATTATGCCCAGCTCAAAGGCATGCTCTGTATAAAGCTTTCTGTGAACCACTTACACAAACATACACACACACACACACACACACAACTTACATAAGCATACACACATGTGCACCATATTGTAAAGTCCCCCCCCCGCCCATACCTCCGTTTGAGCGCTTGCCATATTGTATCACCATCTGGTGGCATTTGTGTCTGCTCCTATTAAACTTTAGGGTACTGGGTCTCAGTGGGACCTCCCCTGTAATTTGAGGGGGAAAGTTTGGGATAGAAGAGAATTTTCTTTTATTGAACACCTACCCTGTGCCTGTGCAGAAACTCACATAGATCATTTTCCTTACTCCTCACAATTACCCATAAGACAGGAATGAGTCAGTTATATAGATGATGGAAATATACCCCAGACAGGCTAAAGTGCTGACCCAGAGTTCGACCGCTGGGAAGTGGGAGGTCAGATCTAACCTGCACGTGGATGTTTTGTTCGTGCTCCACCACGAGAATGAGCTGGACCTGTGACCATCATGGCATGTGGGTTCATTCCTCCTTCCAGTGGTCCCCAGCATCGCCACAGTGGTCATCATCATCTCCGTGTGCATGCTGGTGTTTATCGTGGCCATGGGCGTGTACCGAGTCCGGATCGCACACCAGCACTTCATCCAGGAGACAGAAGCTGCCAAGGAGGCCGAGATGGACTGGGATGACTCTGCGCTGACTATCACGGTCAACCCCATGGAGGTGATCCTCGTGCCGGGCTGGGCGCTCTGGGGGGACAGGGTTCTTCCATCCAGCTCCATTCTTCCTCTGCCTGGTCCAAGACCTCCCTTTCCAACTAGCCCACCCCCACCAAGTCTTCCTGTCTCTGAGTTTCTCCAGCCCTTTCAACCTGAACAGACATATTTTCCCACCAGCGATATTCTCTGATTAAAAATGTGTGAATCGCTCTCTCACACCCAAACAGAAATTTCTTAAAGCAAGCAGCCATGTGGTGTCTATTCCTTGCCTCCCCCAGAGTTCAGAGCTGACTAACACTTAGGGACTCGGTATTGAATTCTTGATTAACTAACGGTGCAGGTTAGATGGCTTTGCTCCAAGCCGTCTGTGGAGCTCAAAATAGGCTGAAACAAAAATAACAACAGCAGCACCTACCATTTATTAAGTCCCTGTTATGCCAGACATTATGCAAGGTGCTCTGTATACATCGACCGGTGGTGTAAGAGTGGTCATCCTCGGTTACCAGCGTGGGAACCAAGAGAAGAGAAGAGAAGTGCTCAAATGCACACAACCAGTATTTGAACTCAAGGTTGTCATATTTTTTCATGAGTGTGTGTGTGTGTGTGTGTGTGTGTGTGTGTGAGAGAGAGAGAGAGAGAGAGAGAAAGAGACTAGGGATTGAACTCAGAGGCATTCTACCTCCAATCTACACCTCTACCCCTTTCTATTTGTTTGTTTGTTTGTTTATTTATTTATTTATTTTTGAAACAGGGTCTCATTAGGTTATTGTGAGTCTCGCTAAGATGCTGAGGCTGGTCTCAAACTTGCAATCCTCCTGTCTCAGCCTTCCAAGTACTGGGATTGCAGGTGCGTGCCACCACGCCTGGTGTCAAGACAGTCATACTCTAATGTTGATTTTTTTTCACTTAGCCAGCAGCCCTGGAAGCCATCCGGGAGTATGCAAGGTCCCTGATCTGGATTATATGGCTATCAAGGAAAGCCATCTACATCACGGCTTTTGCCCATGGTTGCTGCGTGGTGGCAGACACGGGTTTAGGAAAGCAGGGGAAGGAAGATCAGGAAGAGTCACTGGGAAGTGACAAAGATGGTCATTCCTGCCAGGTCCCCAATTCCACCTTCAGCTGGACTCATGCTCTGATTTCAAAGTCAGTGTGTCAGCATGACTCAGTTTCTCTAAGCATGTGCTGTGGGTACGGTACTGAGACACCACTGTGAGGACCCCAGCATTTCCATCCTCAAAGAGCTGAGACCTAGCCAGGCTTCTTGGTGCATGCCTGTAATTCCAGCACTTGGGAAGCTGAGACAGGAGGATTGCATGTTCGAGGCCAGCCTCAGCAACTCAGTGAGACCCTCAGCAACTTAGCAAGACCCTGTTTCAAAATTTAAAAAAAAAATGTTTTAAAAAGGGCTGGGGGTATAGCTCAGAGTTAGAATGCCCTTGGGTTCCATTCTCAGTTCCAATAAATAAAAAAGAGCTGAGACCTGAGTGGGGAAACTGAGAGTGGTCTAAGGACCAGGCATTGGTGGGCCTGACAAGGGCTAATGTGATGTCAGTGGCCGGGGGGTCATGATATGATGAGCAGGAAGAGCCTTGGGGTGGAGTGTTCAGGAAAGAAACAGCCCTTGGGGCAGTTAGCTTAAAGAGCCCTTGAAGAATGGGTAGGGTTCAGAGGAGGCAAAAGTAGAACAGAAGACATTCTAGAGAAGAGGTATAGCCAAGCAAGGAGACGCATCTTTTATGACCTGGTTTACCAACTCAAAACATAAATCCAGACATCACATGTTGCTGGAATCACCAGAAAGCTGGAGGGAGGGAGGGAAGATGGGACTGGAAAGGAGGATGAGGCACAGTTTGAGGACACAAGTCCAAGGGTGAGAGGTAGGCATAGGGAGTGACGGCCATGAACTTTGTCCTTTCCAAGGGAATGATTTTGCGGGGTGGCACACCTGAGTCATGGTTTAGAAGGCCTTCTGCTCCCAGGGACATTATGTCCCTACCTGCAAAAGGGGGGATTCTCTCCCTGAGAAGCAAACACTTGAGGATTGGAAAGCTCCGTTTAGAGAGGCTACAGAGATGCGAGAAGACAAGCCTTGGCCCGAAAGGTCCAGTCCATGATGAATGGTATTGAGTTAAATGTCCATCCGATCACTAATACTGGCTTTTTGTCTTTCGATTTTGTCTTGGAATTTGCTGCTATTTCAGCAAATATTATTTATTGTCTCTAACCTCCTGATTTCCCTTTCCCTGGAAGCCCATTTCCAGACCCAAAGGAGTTAACCTTAAGAGAAATGAATTCCAAGGGGCCCTAAATGTTTCCTTAATAGAAGGAGAAATATAGGCTCCCACGTAGCCTCTGCTCAGCTCCTCACGAGTCTTTCCTTTCTCCCCATCATATCCAGAAACACGAAGAACCAGGGCACGGGGAAGACGAGACTGAGGGCGAGGAAGAGGAAGAAGAAGCAGAGGAAGACATAAGCTCCAGCAGCAGCGACTCCGACGACACCGGAGAGGAGGAGGAGGAGGAGGAAGGGCTGGGCAGAGGCAGACAGGAGCAGAGTGGCGTCAGGCAAGCCCAGCTGGAGTGGGATGACTCCACCCTGCCCTACTAGTGCCCTCAGGTCTGCCACCCAGCCCACGTGTCCCTTTTGTAAAGCCCGACCCAGTGTATGCCCGAGTCTATCACGCTCGCCTCTGATTTCGATGACAGGTGTGGGAAGGCCTTCTTTGGCTTCCTGGAACCTGCCCTCTGTGCCTCGGGCACTGCCCAAGCGTGGGGCAGCTCCAAGAAGCCCAGTGTCATCATCAGTGGGGGCTTCACAGTGGACTTTGTCCTATAGCCCCCACTTCTCCTGCCCTGGACTCGCCAGCATCCTGTCAGCCCATCTGCAGAGTTCTGAACACCTTGCTCTCTTCTGCGGGGGAGAAGATCCACCTTCCCGTCACTCACTCCCCCAGGCTCAGTGTCCCTGAGGCCCTTGGGTTCCAACTCACTGTGTGTGCACCTGACTACATCGTCTCTCTCCACCCACCCCAGCAGGCCCTCCCTGTGCTGACTCCCCAGGTTCCTTTATACTGGGAAGGGTAGAAGCTCACAGGCCCAAGGTCTTAGGGCTTAACACTTGAAAGACATTGTTGGGACAGAGCTGAGTTTACAGGGGAAGGGACACATGCACACACACACACACACACACACACACACACACACACCACAACTTGAAGAGCCTTTCTCTTTGCTTCTTTCTGAGGCCACATAGGCTTCTAATACAAGTCCAAAACTAAGAGTTGGTCCTTGCACACAGGCAGAGCCTGTCCCCAGCAAAAGTAGCCTGCCTGCCTGGGAATACTGGGACCTGTGTGGCACTGCCCCCGCGATGCCTCCACAAGATGACAGCCAGGAAGCAGAAGGAAGGGTTGGTGGGCGACACAGCAGGGCTCTGAGGCAGATGTGGATCTGGGAGCAGGCTGGGGTGGCTGGGCTCTCCTAGCACAAGAGTAGCGCCATGGTTGACAAGGCTCCTGCCACCCAGACTCATGGTTCCTGTCTCCTGTGTCGCACTGTTTCCCTCTGGAGAAAATGCGCCCCTCTCAGATATACAACTTGCACGAACTCTGCTGGTCTAAGATGAAAGTCTGGCGATTTAACTGCCAGGAATTAGAAGCGCGTTTGGCATAATAGCTGTTGCTGCTTTCTTCTCATGAAAGGAGGAATGCTTTGAGTAGAGGGCAAATATATCCGAAATCCTAATTTCTTTTTCCTTTCTTCCTTTTTTTTTAATAAGGAGGTCTTTTTCCATCTCCATTCTCTCATGGACACCTCATGAAGAGAATTGTTGCTATAGTAACTGGTGGGTGATCTTTTGTGACCAAGAGAATAGCAGGCAAGAATTAAAGCCATTTATAAGATGCCATGAGGCTCTGAGGACATGTTTCTTTCAAATGTCTCGGGTACCTCTTTGTTCTCAGAATGTACGAGCTGTCCACATCTGCCCACTCCTCCCCAAGCCATCCCATGTTGGTTTGGCGCAGATGCAGAACCGGTCCCTAGTCAAGTGACATTCAGGTTCAACAGAAAGTTCAGCATCTGTTCAGCGCACCCTTGTCATCCAAACAGATAGCTTAAGAAGGGGGACCATTGCCGATGTCCTCTATTCTGACCTCACCCAGTTAAGATTCATCTTTGCGAACTTATGATTGGGGAGAGCTGCTTTATGCAGACTTTTCCATCTCCCGAAGTGTTATTCATTTTTCATCTCTCCTCTTCTTCAAACCTCACAATAGTCCTGTGAAAGATTTGAGACATCTGTTGTTAGACACATTTTCGTGATGAGAAAACCAAGGCTCAGAGATCCATTGTCTTGCTCAAAGTCGATCAAAGATAGAGACAAGACCAAATTCCTCGCCACCTCAACCCCACTCCTGGTTCAAGATTCTACTTCTGCTCATATTTATGCACCTAACGGGCAGCTCTGAGCACCTACTATGTGCTAAGCACTCTACCAGGAGCCATGGGAAAGGGATGAAGCTAAAAGAGACGAGACCTTCCCCCCACAGACGCCTTGATAGTTGCATTAGGGAAACAGGCACAGAAACTATACGAGACACAGAAGAGGGAGGGAGAGAAGTCACAGGACCTGTTCACAAACTCAATCAGTGCTCTTATTTTTCCCTTCTTGGGAAAAACACTGGAAGAAGCTCGAGAGTTTATATTCACAGAGAAGAAATAGATACATTCCCTATGAATTATCCCAATCAAATTCCCCCTTTTTTTTTATCAGGCTGTGTCTGCATATCTATAAGCAGAAAATCTGTAGGATTGGTTAGACCTCACAATCCCATCATTTAAATAAAAAGCCATTCTTAAGTCAGGCATTTAGGAGCTACTGAATTCTCCCAAAATTATGACAGCAAAAGGAACACTTTATATTTTGAATTAGATTTTGATTGCAGATATTTAAGTCTGGGGTTTATGAGAGCGCTTTTCTTTCTGCTCTGTCTCCTTGGTTTGATCGGGTGGCCTCTGGCTGTCTCTTGTGGCTGCGTTACTCATTCGTGGTTGGTTGAGCTGTCTGGAACATTGGGGAAATCATTGTTTTTTGGGGAGTTGGGGAGCAGCTGGAAGTGGCGCTTGGCTAGGGCAGCAAAGATGTGTCATTGGAGAAGGCGTTTGGCTTCTTGGAGAAGGCTTCATTCACAGAGAAATAGTGTTGACAACAAACCAGGGCCCTTTCCCTCAAGTTTTTGCTGCAGAATGTCACTCTCTACATGCTAGTTCCAAAAACGAGGTATCTGAATGATGCTGCTGGGTCAACAGGTGTTTATCCTGTACCCGACACCCTGTTCATGACCACAGGTGAGAACAAGCTGGGAGTGGCTATATAAGAGTAACAGAAGCTCTGGGAGGGGTCCAGATGAGTGGTGGGTAATAGAAGTTGCCCTCTAGCCGCTATTCTGACCACCCGTGAAAAATGTCATTCATCAGGTTAGCATTTTCCAAGCTCCATATGCTGGCATTTGGGAACAAAATTTCCCAGATGACCTGGACACACTGTGACCTCTCAGATATCAGCAGCCAGGAGGATGCTCACACCACAAGGACCAGCTGACTGGTTTGGCCACAGGCCAGTCCCTTGCTTGTCTTACCAAATGGACAGCCCAAGTCTGCTATTCAGATCTTGAGATAAATAGGCTGAAACCTCTCAGGTAATTTGGATGACAGGCAGGAGAAGAAAAAGGAAGCTGGGATGGGAAAAAGGTCAGTACAGAATGTGTTGCCCCAGTGGAGTAAAGCGATCAACTAGCTGGTAAATTCTCTTCAAGAATACTAGGAGTATATTCTAATAGATATAATCAAATATTATAAGTCTGACCAAAGCCTGAATTCAACTAGATACCAAAAATGGGAATTCAGCAGGATCTCTTTTCATTACCATTTTCTTGAATTAACTCAATCATCATGCAGGATTTAGATGGAACATCTCTGCATTTAACAAGGGCTATCCCTGGGGGCACCAATTCTCCAAGAGGAGGGCTCCTACAGGGAGACTGTGTCCTCCATTCCTGTATGTCAGAGGTCAGCAAACATCATCTGGAAAGAGCCAGAGAGTAAATATTCTGGGCTTTGCAGACCATATGGTCTCTATTGCAACTTCTCAACTCTGTCTTGTTGAAAGCAGCCAGGGACAATACGTAAACAAATGAATGGTTCAATTAAACTTTATTTATCTATGCCAATAAAACTTTACTTATGGATACTGAAAAAGAAGGCAATCTGAGTTCACATGATTTTCATATATCATGTTATTTTGTTTTTTTTACAGTGCTGGGGATTGAACCCGGGGCATCCTACCTCTGAGCTACACCGCCAGCCCTATTTTATTTTGTTAATTTAGTTATTCATTTATTTAGTTAGTTATTTGTTTATGTATTTATTTATTTATTTATTTATTTGTATTGATGGGGATTGAGCCCAGGGGCATTCTACCTTCAAAATACACCCCAAGCCCTTGTTATTTATTTTTGTTTTGTTTTGTTTTGAAACAGGGTCTCACTAGGTTGCTGAGAGTCTTGCTACATTGCTGAGACTGTCCTCAAACCTGTGATCCTCCTGTCTCAGCCTCCCAAGTACTGGGATTATAGGTGTACACCACCACACCCAGCTTTTTTTTATAATTATTATTATTATTATTAAAGAGGGTCTCAGTAAGTTGCTGAGGGCCTCACCAAATTTCTGAGGCTGGCCTTGAACCTGCAATCATCTTGTCTCAGCCTCCCAAGCACTGGGATGAGAAGCATGTACCGCCATGCCCGGTTCACATGCTATGAACTTTTTTAACTCTTTTGGTTTTCATTTCCATCCACTCAAAAATATAATGACCTTCCTTAGCCCACAGGCCATACAAACACTAGCTGTCAATGAGACCTGGCCAGAGGGCTGTAGTTTGCTGACCCCTAGCATCCAAGCACAGAAATTGGCCTTCATTGTCCCAGGAGAAAGCAAACTGTTCTCTTGGTCCTTCTATCAACTCCCTAGTGGTCTTTGCCTCCAAATAGAACATCAGGAAAACTCCATAACCCTTCATTTTAAACTGTTTTAGAAGTTCATGTTCTGGGGGAAAACAAAAAAAAAAGCAAAACAAAACAAAACACTTGTTATTTCAGCATTGACAAACTCAGAAGATACATATTCCTGAGGGCTGAAGGCCTTGGACCCAGGGAACAGACTCATCACTGAGCGCCGACTCCACTGAGGCAGAGCAAACTCCCAGGGCTTAGAGCCTTCCCAGCGTGGCTCAGCCCATAATGATTTCTAAGCAGCAGTGTTCATTATCTCAGACTGATTTTCATTTCAGCTCTGCTCATGCCGTTGCTCTAAAAATGATCCTGAAGGCTTGTGACTGTCTGAATCAATAGCAACATAATCAGCAGAAAGCCCAACCCAGCACACTTCAAAATTAGCAGTCTTCTTGGCTCTATGACTCAATATTAACAAAAGGGAGAGCAAAAGAAAGAGAGAGAGAGAGAGAGAGAGAGAGAGAGAGAGTTTTTCCTAATCATCTCATTTAAATTAACCAAATAGATTTTACCAAAAAAGGGGTAAGTCCAATTCTTTGAAAGAATTTGCCAGCTAAAAGTAGATGATGTTCACATAAGGTAATTTTCCGGCCTCTGGGGGACACCCAAAGCCTCCTGCAATGGATTCTGGCAGGCTGCGATGGTACAGGATTCTCTATCTGCATCAGACATTTATCGAGGCTGACAAGCCAAAGCCCTTGGCACAATTTAATTTTCATGTAACCACTTTCCGTTGTCCAGTGGTAGGCAAACGAAATGAGCAATGAAAGTTTTGAAGTCTACTCCCGCACCCTCATCTCCCTGTCTTTATTTGCTTGACTCTATCAATTTCTTCTGTATCTGTTCCATAGATCTTGCTTTAGTTTCCCTTTTGGCTCCAACTGGAAAAGGAAAGTTAGCTTTTCGGGAGCTTTGGATCAGGAACCAAGCTTGACTTTGTCCCAGGAAGACAAAAAGAGACAGAAGTTACCTCCACCAGCACCCCAGAAAGCAATCAGACGCTTCCTGTGCACAGTTAGTGGACAGATGGAGTCTGTTTGCAGCCACGCTCAATGTAATGAGGCAAGCTCTCGCTCTCTCTGAGCACCCTTGAGTGTGTCAGGCCCTGTGCCAGGGACAGAGGAAGGAGGTGGACAAGTCAGGGCCCTGCCCATGAGGATCTCCCAGCCTTGCAAGCTGTTGGAATGCTTCTCTGGCAGGGTTGGACACTGTCCACGACCAGTCAGGACAGTTAGGGGCAGAAGTTAAGGGCTGGGGAAGTGATTGGCTCTGGCAGTTATCTACCCTAAGTCAGATGGTAGGCATACTTCCGGGGACCCTGACACACCTCACTGAGGCAGGCTGAGAAGGTCTCTAGGGAAGTGGGCACCATTTCCCTAATTTGTACCTGAGCCTGGCTCACCTCACTTAGCAAAGCTGGTTCCCCTGCCTGCTAGGCAGAAATAACATGGCTGAGATGCCACGAAACTAAGCCGGAGGAAGCGCTTAAGTAAACATAGCAGTCAGGTGGACCTTGCCAGTTAGGTAGGGAGGTCCTAGTGGGGGTATCATCAGCCAAAGCCCAAAGGCCCCCCTCAGAGGGGGGCGCCCCTCTGAGGCCCAAAGTGGGAGCTGAAGAGCAAAGGAGGCCCCACTCTGGAGAGCCAGGCATGGAGCTGTGCTCGAGGTGTGGTCTGTGGACCAGCAGCAGTAGCATCACCTAGGGACCAGTGAGAAATGCAAATTCCCAAACCCCACCCCAGACCTCCTGAATCAGAGACCCTGGAGACAGGGCCCAGCCATCTGTGCCTTAATGAGTTCTCTGATTCTGATGCACGCTGAAGTTTGCACACCAGGAGAATAGCTTAAGCAGTAGCAGGAACTGCTATTAAACCAACAAGGCAGCATCATCAATTGCTGGTGTAGTGATGCGCAGGACCAACCCCCCACCCCACTCTAGAGCCTTCTGGGCTCCAGTTCAGACTCCTGGAGCAATGGTTTCAGGGAACCCTGGTCCTAGTCCCAATCACCCTCCTCCCCTTGGGCATGAAATATTCCTCCCCTGTTTCCCTTTGTATCCTAGAGAGAGACACAGCCCAGGAGAGACTATAGTGAGGCCACCCACCACGAGGGAGGCCACCTGCCAAGATCCTGCCCCCTGAACAGCTTTCTTGAGGGCTATATTTGATGAGGAAACAATGAAACTTCAGCCATGGTGCCCGACCACTAGGAGGACCACTTTGTCCACAGCCAGCATGCTGGTGGGGCATCCAGGGCCTGGCAGAGACCAGACGGGGTCATTCAAGGGCACTGCCAGGTTACTGCAGCACTATCCATTTGTAATGGGGCTGGGGCACGTAGCATCACAACTCCAATACTAAAGTGGATGGGGAACGGATGGCTTTTCTTGGAAAGGGCAATAACTCATGTTGCTAAAAGTAGAAAGCCAAAACCCAAAGAACAAACCTGCAGCCTCGTCCACAGTGTAAATCTGTCCAGACCCTCTCGTTTCTAAGGCCTACATAGGTGCCGGGTTCCACCAATGCCCTCTCCCAGACCTACCAGAGGCCTGAGGTCTGCCAATCACTGGTTTATGGTTTAAATTCTGTGGCGGTCCACAAACCTTACGAAGGAACTTGCAGGTGCTTTATTGGTCATTTGCACCTAACTGTGGCACTGAGACTGTCCAGGGAACAGACAAAGGGCAGACTGGGAAGGAGCCCCAACGTGTGGCCCAGGAGGACCAGAACCTGCATAAGATCCTACAAACCCCAACTCTGTCCTGCTCAGAGACACAACCCTGGTCCTTTCAGTGGTGTCACTGAGTCCCCTAAATGCCCTAAAGAAACCCCCTTGTCTCTAGCCCAGCCTGGTTAAAGGTCTTCGGATTAAATGCCCAACCAATCTCCCGAGAGCAACACAGAGATCACACTGAGAATAGCTCATCTGTAAGAAGTTAGAAGCTGCTACAAAAGGAAAAAGAAAAGAAAGGAAAAAGAATAAGGCCAGTTGTTGACTTATGAGAAAACATGGCAGGGAAGGGGGAATCAAATAGAACAGTTTTTCTTTACAGCCTGGCCTCTGAGTGAATTCTCTAATGACACATTTCTCTCCCAAAGACTTAAGGCAACCTTACGGGTTCCTTTACATCGGTCATTTGTTACAAAAGCCTCCTATAGGTCAAATGACAAGTGATCTCAGGATAGTTCTGGAAGCAGGGTGGGCCCGGCTCTTGTTGGCAGGTCTGGACTTGTGTCGGGCTGGGCAAGACAGGGAGAGAACATGACCTGAGGGCCAGGAGCGCAGGCTCAGCACGGGCATGGAGAAAGAGAGTGGCAGTGGGGCATGCCTGGGAAGGCTGAGCAGAGATGAGACCCAAGGTGCGTGAGCAGGCAGGCAGGACTAGCCACCCGCATTTACACCTGCCAGGAACTGTGCACAGAACTTCATCTCAATGCCAGCTGGGTGTCTCTTGGCTCCTGTCCCAGAAGTCCCCCCATTCTGAGGAGCAGAGAGGGGCTAGCACCTCTGTACCAATGAAGTGACACCCCCACACCAAAACTTCCAGTTCAATGAAATGGAACCCCAGGCCTCCCTTCCCAGGTTCCTGATAGGGAGCCTGGAAACATGGCTGCGTGAGGCTAGTATAGATTCCCAACTCTTGCCACCTCTCAAAGACAAGAAGAGCAACTGACCTATCACAGCGCCCCGGGTGCCAAGCACTGCGCCGGGCCCACAGCATGAGCTCCACAGATGTGGAATTGGATGGAATCCCAGAGGTCATTTGACCTGAAGGAATGGACTTGGTTTAAAGAATTAAGATGTCCCAATGGAGAAAGCCTCCTCTGTCCTCTCTCTTAAGGTCCTTTGTATGATCAGATGGAGGAGGAGAGGAGGTGCAGTGGACAGATGGCAATATTCCTGCTGCCCACATGGAAGAACAGGAGTGGGCTTGTTTGGAAAGTGACCCTTCCTGGCTATAACCAGGATAAGGAGGCTGTCTGCAGGGAGTAGGGGTAGCTGGCCATTGACGAGCCCTGCTTGTTCTGCTCTGTGGGTCATGGGAAGCATCCCGACTGGGGAGAGAAAGCCCTAATTTGTTAATGACCCCAGCCCTATGCCTCTCTCCAGTCCCTTTTATCAGATTTACTGCAGAGGAAATTCATCACCATGAAGCTCAATTCCCAATAGTCTAATGAAAAGAGGGCAACAGACGTGAGAAGAGCCGGAATGCAGACGGTGCGTATTAATCACCGGCAACAGAGACGTGTTGGCTTGAAAGTCTGTTTGCTTTTATCTTGAAATGAGAATGCATCTCTGTTACCTGGACCCTTTTTTACTGAGCATTTCAGAACAGAAGTAGGACACACACACACACACACACACACACACACACAGGATTCTTTTCCCAATAGAAAGAGCTGTCAGAGAAATGAGCCCAGAGGTTGTGTCTGTTTGCAGAAGCAGAGAAACAACCCACAGATCCCAGCTGCACACTCCAGAACCTCTATGGGAAAGGGACAGAAAGGAACAAGGAGGCGGTGTCTGTCCCCTGAAAGGATTCCTTGTGGTCGTCTCGGGCATGAGGGGCTCACTTGTGCCTGGGGGGTCACAGATATCAGTATAATGCACACATGTCTCTGTGAAGGAAAAGGAGCATCTACCCTGGCCAATGTGGAACACAGGGATATGGCGCCCACCCTTCCAACGCCCCCAGCTTCTTTACACGGCTGCACAAGGGCCAATGGTGTGCAGAATTCAGAAGAGCTCTGCTCCTTTTCAAAGACACATCAGATGATGGAAGTAAGGCAAAAGCTTTCTTGTGTGTGTGTGTTTGTTTTGTTTTTGCAGTACTAGGGATTGAACCCAGGACCTTGCACACGCTAGGCAAGCGCTCTGCCACTGAGCCACATCCCCAGCCCAGGCAAAAGCTTTTGAGGTGAGGAAGTTAGACTTGACACCTAGAGAAGATCATTCAAAAAGTATGAGAAGAGCTACTGAGGGAGGGGACTCTGGGTTGGAGAGTGAGTGAGAAACTTGGATAGAAGCAGTAGCAACGGGTCAACCCATCACCGGGAAACCCCCGCGTTGCTCTGTGTCTAAAGCTATATTCAAGTTTCAAAGAAATTGTGGTTAAGTCTGGTCATGTCATGTGACTACTGAGACAGTCCCATCGTTTCCCAAGTCAGAGCTATTTGGAGGAGATTTCAGCTCCAAATTGAACTAGTCGTGATGGATCAATCTACCCAATTGCTTCCAGCCTGACCTCGGTGGCATCCCCCCAAAAAAGGATCGCTGATGCCCTGAGTTGGACAAGCTTGGCAGAAGATAACCAGTCAGTGAGTTCAGAAAAGGAATTGCACGTAGAAGTTGGTTGTTCTCAAGGAAATCTGTAGGTATCAGAGTTGGGCGTGTTATGTTATTGGCTTGGACATTATAATGTTGGTAAGGAGGAGAATCAGAATGATTTGGTGGGGCATTTGTTTGGGAAAGTAGGGTATTAAATATAAAATATCAGAGATAACTAGGCTAAGGAGAGATGATAATCCATATGCATGTGTATGTATAAATATACACATACATATATGCATATGCATGTATATATGTCATATACATACCTATAATACCAAAATAAGAGATAGAATAAAGAGGTCAGTGGTCCCAACATATTTTAAATTCCTTAGAAGCACTGGGTTAGATGTTCCACATTTTTCTTATTGTTGCTTACTTTTAGCTCTCAAAGCTCTGGAAATAGCTCCAGGCACACAGGAGGAGCTTGGTAACTATTTGGAAATGAGAAGTCCAGCTTGTCACTAGTTGGTGGGGACTCAGTAGTTTCACTGTGTCCCAAACTGCATGAGCCACAGAGAGGCAGGACGGCCACTCCCCCTGCTTGAATGAAGAGACGCCTTTATGAATTCACAGGTTCCATCTGCTCTCTGGTAGTGAGCCGAGACAGGATGGTCCACATGGTGGGTCTGTACACATCTTAGACCACATCCGAATAACACCCTACATGCTCTTTCTACAGTAGGGGTCTGATCGCCTCCGCCCTGTCCTAAACACTCAGTCAAGGGCTGTTGACTTTAGCATTTTCAGGCTTGACTCTGGAACTGATAAAGGTTCTAGATTCAGCCAGTCTAAGAGGTTCATGGCTTTCTGCTCTCAGCCCTTCCCTCCTCCCATCCCTGGAGACGCCACCACCACTTAGAAGCCTTGTATCAGACTCCTGTTTATTCCCAACTGCTCAACCAAAGCGTGTGGGAGAGGTCTGAGATGAAGGGGCAGCCTCCTCTGCTCAGAGCCTCCCTGGTGTCCAGACAGCAGAGGAGGAAGAACAGCCTCTCATCTGACAGTCGCCTGCAGTCACTGTTCCTGGCCGGGCGGAGGCTGCCAGCCTGGCTGGAGTGTCTCCCTCAGGCCAGATTTACTCCAGAGGTGGCCAGCGTGTGTCCAACACATGCCAAACTTCTGAGCTCTTTGAGCTGCCTCAGAGAATGGATCTTTTTAGTCTAGAAAATGTGTTCATTTGCTAAATACATTACTGTGTGTGTCTGAGTGTGATACAATGCCAACATCGGAATATTGCATTAGAAGGACTGTGTGAACTTAGAGAAAATTGAACTTCAGAAGAACACACTGTCTTCTTGCTCGCTTGACAAGGTTACCCAGCTACGAGGATCAGAGAAAAGGTCTTTCCCCTCCCTACCCTGTTCCTTGTCACCCTGCCCCCTGCCTGGAGGAGCTGCCATACCCAAGTCAAATGGACGCGGAGTGAGGGGTGCTGAGAGTCTGTGTGTACATAAAGATACAGGGAGAGAATGAGAACCATCCCAGAAAGCTCTCGGGCTTCTTCCCGTGACTGTGATCTTACCATGTTTGAAAATCACAAACTTTCAATTTCTAACAATTCCGATTCTCGCAGTTTCCGAGTAATTTGTTAAAACGCCTATTCAGACAGATATTTATTTTCAGCCTTGGCTTGTAAATGCCTACAAACTGATTCATGTCGGTGGTCATTACGACACTTCTGTGAATTGGTGAATAAATATGATTTTAGAATTTCACAGTAAAGATGATCTCTGAGAGTTTTTATTGTTCATGCCATTTGATGAGGTGAGACACCAAGAACCGCTTTGTCTGTGTTGGTATTTTCAGGGGTTCTATCCTAAATCTGTGCTTGGGCAAGAGGGACATGTAGGATGTGACAGTGGTGACGAGGCCCCATCAGGCCTCGATCTCTGTTACACCCAGAGATGAATCACTGGAGACCAGCACAAATATAACCCTAGTAGTACAGGGCATTTATTGGGCACCTACAAAGTACTGGAGTTCTGTGTATGATCTTAATTAATCTCCAAAGTAGTTCATTTTTTCTACCAACTGTGAAAGAAAAATGAGGCCCAGACAAGCCTGGGGCACTGCTTTGGGGTAAGTGGGATGGAGCACAGCCCTGGCCCTCTGCTGGCCCACCCCCTCCTCCTCCTCCATGCTGACCTGCCACCAAATGCCATCCAGGCCACCTTGACACTAAGATCCACAGAAGATGGGCTCTCCTCACCATTCATAGCAAGGGAAGATCCAGAGCGCGTCCTAGGATTCTGCATGTTGTAGTCCCTGCAGTCAATCTCTCTTGTTTCATATTGGGTCGACATCATGGTTGCGTCCTCCCCTTTGCTTAAATGTCAGAGGGAAGGAGAGAAAATTCAAACAAAACGTTCTGGAAAGTGTTGGGGTTATAGAGAAACATCACCCGGCCCTTGACATAACAAACAACTGCATGTCCCAGTAGACATTTTTGGGGTTACTAGGGATAGCACCCAGGGGAATTCTACTTCTGAGCTAACCCCCAGCCCTTTTTATTATTTTTTATTTTGGAACAGATCTCACTAAGTTGCTGTGGCTGGCCTCAAACCTGCAATCCTCCCGTCTCAGCCTCCCAAGAAGCTGGGATTATAGGCAGTGCTTGCTTCTTGCTTGTCAAACTCCCTCGGCCTCCCTCGCCAGCCTGTGCCACCTGCCTGCCCTCTCTCCATCCTCTTGCCCTCCCCTCTCTCCCTGCTTCTCCGATGGATGCAAAAAGCCAGCTCCTTTCCTTAGAAGAACGGCTGCCCTATCATGTCCTCATTCGCTGATCTGCTGCTGAAACCCATGCCCATCCTTCTACCCAAAGAAGTTGGTCAAAATCTTCTCCAAAACACAGATCATTCACACCCTAAGGGAATTTTTTTCTGCCTGATGTTAAGACAGCATGTGTAGTATGATAAACTGGATTTTTTTCTTTTACATCCTAGAGAGTCAACAAGGAACCCAAGAAGGCTTGATGTGCTGGGTGATCCTTCCACACATCATCTTGGTAACCATGCACCCATGCACATACACACACACACACACACACACACACACACACACACACCTATCCTATCCTTGGGCTTCCTTGGAGCCCCATATATCAGCTCCCTTACAGATCCACGACAGTTCTCAGCACTCTCTTACTCCCCAGACAATCCAGGCTCACGTTCTCGCTGTCTGAGAAGTAGGTTCTTCATTTTCTTTTTGTGTCTTTCTTCATGTCTCTCTCAGAAGCATTCCCTCACCCCTCAGCCACCACCTGGCTCCAGCCTCCTCCTGGCTTTCCCCTCTCAGACTGGAGTGCCATTAAGAGGCCACTGCCGAACCCCACTGGGAGGCGCCCGCCACGCTGACGAGCCATTGAGACTGAGACTTTCAAAGAAAAGCCCCCAGTGCTCTAGGTCCCCAGCCCCCCCGGTAAATTAGCTATATTCTTTAAACTGAAAAGTCCTGGTTCAGGTGGTTTGAATATAGTGCTTATTATTAGATTGAATGGGTAGAGGGTTTATGGCAAAAATTTACAAACGATAACAAAAAAAAAGGTTTCATTTGTGGATAGAAGTCCTGGGCAGAGTTTTGTCACCATCACATCTGCATTCGTGCTCTCATGGAAAACCTGGAATACAGCAAGGGCTCGGAAAGAATTTATGAAGCTAAAATGAGTGGACCTAAAATCCAAGGTCTTCAGTGACCGGGTCTGGGCTTAAGGTTTTATCTTTCTATTGTCCAGTTGCCCAGCATGAATCCCAGGTCTTGGTCTTCCCAAAGCACATGTACCTACAAACGCCTCTAGGTACACACATACCTATATATGGCTTTCTATTTTCATGGTACCTTAGTAAAACCACTTATTAGTCATGATACCACTGTTGTGTAACAATCTCGCCGCACCTTCATTTCCTCGTTTGTGAAATAATGGTAATGGTACCTTTCTTAAAGGACTCTTGTGACCAGGTGTGGTGGTGCATGCCTGTAATCACAGTACTGGGGAGGCTGAAACAGGAAGATTGCAGGCTCAAGGCCAGCCTCAGCAACTTAGCGATAGCCTCAGCAACTTAGTGAGACCATGTTTCAAAATGAAAAATAAAATAAGGCTGGGGGTGTACGGAAGTAGAATGCCCCTGGGTTCTATCCCAGGTACCACAAAAAGAAAGAGAGAGAGAGAGAGAGAGAGAGAGAGAGAGAAGGAAGGAAGAGGGACAGAGGGAAGGGAAGGGAAGGGAAGGGAAGGGAAGGGAAGGGAAGGCAAGAGAGAGAGAGAGAAAGAGAGAGAGAGAGAGAGAATAGATTCTTGTGATAATTAAATGAGATCATTCCTGCCAAGTGTCCACCATAATATCCAGCCCTTGGAGCACTCACTAAATAGTAACCATGTGTCACCATTACTATTCCAACACCCCTAGTAATATGAGTCACACCCTCGTCCACTCAGACATCCTTTTATTCACTCAGTGAGTGAATTCATTCATTCATTCATCCAGTGGTTCTGGGGGCTAGCCTGGGGGGAAAATTTCTCCTAAATTCTGAGTGAGTCTCCTCTTCAATGAAGAATTTTTTTTTTTTTTTTTAGGAAAAGAGGGGAAAGGGCAGAGATATGTACAAAGATTTGCTGAGTATTCACTTTGGACCAGGACTTCACTGGTATTTTCCAGTTCAACCCTCCTAGTAACCCCATGTGGAAAGTATCTTCATCCCTATTTTATAAATGAAGAAACTGAGTCCAGCTGTCTGTCCAAGGCCACACAGCTGGTGAGAAGCACAGCTCCGATTCTTTCGCAGCTGGGGTATTCTGAACACTATGCCTGTACCACTGAGCCACACGTCTGCTCGCACCACCAGAGAAATAACTAGCCCTACAGAGTGAGATGCTGCCGTGGGGAAAGCACGGTGTGCAGGCGCCAGGGCCCAGTGATGGACGCTGTTTTCCTTTCAAGCGCCTTGGGCTAAAACTGGTCCCAAAACACATACCAGATAGGAGGTGAAAAGTCCTAGTTAGACAACTATTATTCCAAAAATAAAATGAGTGTTTAAAAAAATGTAAGCAAGAGAGAGACTAAAAACCAGCCGAGGAGCAGATGATGTGAAAAATATTCACTTAGAAACAAAGGAAAATGGGTTTCCTGTCCTGGAGCGGTAATACCAGAATAGGGTCCCCAGGGTCTCTGTCGACTTCTATGTCTTAAAACCGACAAGGATCCTGTAGATGCAGAATAATGCAGATGGAGCCTGCATTCATTCATTCATCCATTCATTCATTCACTTATCTATTCATTGTGCTAAGAATTCCACAACTCCTCACTCCATGCCCATGAGCCAGCCATGCATGCCCTGGGCTCAGTGCCAGGCCCCTGCCCAATTCACAGTCTAGTGGAAGAGAGGAATAAGTATTAAATAATCTTTGTGTATGTGTGGTGGGGGTTACTGGAGATTGAACCCAGGGGCATTCTACCTCTGAGCTATGCCTCCAGCCCTTTTTATTTTTTGTTTTGAAACAGGGTCTTACTAGGTTGCTGAGAGTCTTGAGATGTTGCTAAGGCTGGCCTCAAAACTGTGATCCTCCTGTCTAAGCCTCCTAAGTACTGAGATCACAGGTGTGCACCACCACACCTGGCAGTATTAAATAATCTTATAAGTAAGTGTATATATAATTCCATGTAGAAAGAGTACTACAAAGGAAGCGTGTCTGGAGCTACAAGCACCTACATGCTACAGGGTGGATTGCCATAATCAGGAAGTCCAAACATTCCGCAAAGACATGATGAGCAGGTTGACAGAGAGAAAAGGGGATATGTATTAAAGAATGTTCTTAGCTACAAAGGAGAAGCACCTTTAGTCAGTTGAAGACGGTTAGCATTTGCAGAGGGATATGAGAAAGCTCACAGAATCACTGGGAGCTTCCAGAAATACCTCCAACATCCCCTTCTCCAACGGAAATAAACTGGGCATGGTACAGATATGGGTTGATGGTCTGGAAGGATCTTTGCCTTTCTCTCTTCTCTCCACTTCTTCCTCTAAGACTTTTGCTCCAAGCTCTTCCTGTGATTCCTCCTGAACCATCACGTCTCAGCTGTGAGGACCCACCTGAGGGGGCATCAGTGCCTAGGAGCAGGTGTGGGCACCTTCCCACCTGGGCTCAGATTTCATCACTCAAGACTAGGTAGCAGCTGGGTGTGGTGGTGCACACCGGTAATCCCAGTACTTGGGAGGCTGAAACAGGAGGATCACAGATTTGAAGCCAGCCTCAGCAACTTAATGAGGCTCTCAGCAACTTAGTGAGATCCTATTTTAAAATAAAATAGGACTGGGGGTGTGGCACAGAATTAGAACATCACTGGGTTCAACCTCCAGTACCCCCAAAAAAAAGACTAGGTTGCTCCCCTGCCCCATATCCAAGACAGCCCCGTGATCTCAAGACCACATGAAGCCCACTGCTTGCTACCGATAGCAACGATGAGCTGGCTGCTACCTACGTCCAACAGACATGCGCCCACCGCTCTTGCCTGCATGGGATTCTGCAATCCAGAGCTCGCCCAGACGTCCATCAGCCCTAGCCAGGCATGGGGTAAGGAAAGTCAGAAGCCATCACAAAGAGCAGGTTCCTTTCTGAAATACAGTAGCTATTCATGTGCAACCCAGGCGATGGGTAGCCACACATCTCCTCTGATAAGCTGTGTTTGGGAAAATGGAAAAACTGCATTGTGTGTTTTCCTTCTGTCAATAAATGATAAAGTAACTTTTCGCTTTATAAAAATATATCAGCTCTGTCTCTTAGTGGGAGGGCACTTTGATGGGGGAGGCGGAAGCCCTCTGCGCATTCTCCCTTTCTCTTGACAGTAGCCAGAATGCTTTCATGAAAGCTTCCTTCCAACACATTTTGACCCAAACTCAACTTGAAGCTGTTTCTTCCGATAGAAGGTGCCTCCCGCTCCGAAGCTGGGTTGACAGCGGGGCAGTGAGACAGACTTCTCACTCCTAGGAAACTCTGATGGGGGATTTCACAGATGGTCAGTCTGTGCGTGTGTCCAGCATGCTTGGACTCATTTGGCTGCCAAATTTTCTCAGCTCATTCAGGCAAGAAAAGAAGTAAATATTGTATCTGGACTCCAAGGATAGAGCTGGTGTCAATGAGTGTCTCCGGGAGGGCACCAAAAAATAGACACTTCTAGTTGAGGGAATAAACGTAAGATAACAGTTTCAGAACTGTGTGCTGGCTAGGTGGATTCTCCCTATTTTCCTGGTGGGGAGGGAGCATGCTCAACCTCCTGAAGATATCAAGCGCTTCTGCACCCAGGAGGATCTGCTCTGCACACCGTGGAAATCTTAACCCAGGATGGATGGCTCTGAATATGTTCTTCCCATGACATAAATGTTCCCTGGGGAGAGCAAAGAAGACCAGCCTGGGGTGCTTTCCCCCCTGAGTGAGAGATGAGATGCAGGGAGAGCCCAAGGATGGGTCCGCCCAGGAGGATGGCGCAGTTTATATGCATATCGTATGGCTAAAGGCTTTACATTTTCTGGGATTTAAAAAAAATCTTCCTTTCAAATTAGATTTGTTTTGGGTAAAAATTGTGTGCCTTAAAGAAGCATCCTATCCAAATCACAAAACTTTGATTTCCAGACTTTTTGTGTGTGTGTATGATAGAGGTTGAACCCAGTCATTCTACTTCTGAGCTATAGCTCCAACCTATTTTGCTTTTTGTTTTGTTTTGTTTTGTTTTGTTTTGTTTTGTTTTGTTTTGTTTTGTTTTGCTTTGTTTTGTTTTGCTTTATTTTGCTTTGTTTTGTTTTGTTGTGTTGTGTTGTGTTGTGTTTTGTTTTGTTTTGTTTTGTTTTGTTTTGAAACAGGGTCTCACTAGGTTTCTGAGAGTGTTGCTAAATTGCTGAGGCTGGCTGTGAACCTGCAATCCTCCTGTCTCAGCCTTCCAAGAACTGAGATTACAGGCATGCACCACCAAGCCTGGCTCCAGACCACTTGTTTTGACTAATAAACCAGAGAGGAAGGAAGGAAGGAAGGAAGAAGGAAGGAAGGAAGGAAGGAAGGAAGGAAGGAAGGATAAGGAGGAAAGAGAGGATAGAAAAGTAACAAAGTCATACCTCCTACCTTATTTAGTTCCCTTTTAAATTTAATTGACTATGAGACACAAATTCTAACCCAGAAACAGTAGAAAATACTGTACATTTTGTCAATTTAGATATAAAAATTTATAGTAGGCATAAAAATAAAAAAACTGTGAGAGCCAGGCGTGGTGGCACGCGCTTGTAATCCCAGTACTTGGGAGGCTCTGCCAGAGGATACTGGTTCGCGGCCAGCCTCAGCTACTTAGTGCGGCCCTCCGCAACTTAGTGAGACCCTGTTTCAAAATAAAGAATAAAAAATAGGGCTGGAGGTGTAGCCCAGAGGTAGAATGCCTCTGGGTTCAATCCCCGGTACCACCAAAAAAAACCTGAGAGCTTTAAAAAATTAGCCACTCCAAAGAAATTTTCCATTACAAACCAAGTAGACAGACTGTTATGTAATCAAAGTGATAATTTCTTCAACAATGCTTCATTATAAACAGCATCATGTGTGTATGGGAAGAGAGAGAATTTGAAGGGATGGTTAGTTAACACTTGAAATATTCTGAACAGGAATCCACACTCCCGAGAGGTTTGCTTAAACACATTAGATATCATTATCAAAATCTGTATGGGAGGTTTGTTTACCAACTAAAAAGAGATTTAGAATATTTTTTTTCAGAGCCCAACAGAAAAACTGACAAAGAAAATGAAACAGGCAATTCGCAGAAGAGGAAACTAAAAGGCATATGAAGATATTCTCAAACTCATTAGTAATTGTAGAAATGAAATTTTCAACCAAAATCATACATCACAGCCAGGCATGGTGGTGCAAGCCTGTAATCCTAGTACTTGGGATTCTGAGACAGGAGGACCTCAGGTTCGAGGACAGTCTCAGCTACATAGTGAGGAGACTCTCAGCAACCTAGCAAGACCCTGTTTCCAAACAAGAAATAAAAAGGGCTGGGGGTATAGCTTGGAGATAGAATGCTCCTGGATTCAATCTCCAGTACCAAAATAATAATAATAATAATAATAATAATAACAACAACAACAACCAGACATCACAGAACCATTGCATTGGCAAAAACTAGAGAGCTGTAGAGCACCAACATCAGTGGAGCCCAGAAACCCTGGTGCACAGCTAGTGGGAACACAGACAGGGACGGGCAGTCCAGGGATCAATCATTACCTGGGACCCAGGAATTCCCTTCTGATTAATCCCCACAGAAGATCTCTCAGATACAAATGACCAATGTACGTGTTTGGCGCAGTATAATTTGCAATACCAAAGGGTTGAGGCTTTCTGAGGAAACAGACAATAAATAAATATGGTGGATGGGAAGCAGAGACGAGAAATTAAAAAAAGACTAGGCTTATACATAGAGTGGCAATTCTCTATGCTTCCAGGACTGGGACACTCATTCTTCCAGCTCCTGGAAGTGTTGGCCACTAATGGCTCTCGGCTGAATATCCATCTGAGAATTTCTCTGAGCCAGAGCAAGACAGGTCACACCTCCAGGGCAGCCCATATCTAATAACCGGTTGAGGCCCGGAGGTCAGGTCCCTTGCTTTAAGTCAGGGCAACTGGAGCTCACCATGAGGTCCCTATGATCTGCATATCAATCAGCCCCTCCCTCCACCCAGGCCTCTTCCCTCTCTTCCTCCCCAAGGTTGATTCTGAAGCATAAAAGTTCCCCAACACACTACACACTAATTTCTATCTCAGAGTCTGTTTCTTGGGAACCCAGACCTAAAACACACAGCAACATGGGTAGATCTTGTAAACACAGTGATAAAGGAAGAAAAAATTAAGTAACAGAAGGAAATCTGTAACCCAGTAGTATTAATATAAATTAATAGTAGCTGCACACACAAAAATACACGTTTTCAAGAACATATACATATAAAATAACACATATCAACACATGGATGGGTTTTGCCTATGTGAGCAAGGAGGGTATAGGAATAAGAATAGGGCATTGAACAGAGACCAGGGATGACAACATGGCATGAACGAAAGGGGTCATTGCGTAAGTCCCATTGTACCTGACATCCAAGTTGGTACTATTACTGCTACTAATAATAACAATAGGATAATTTTAATTGATGAAACGATGGGTGGTTTGGGATATGTGGTTGTCTACAGGGATGGGAAAGATCTCCATGGCCTTGTATTAACAACAGGTAAGAAAACAAGCTCAGCAAACCACTTCCTTGTAGAAAGGTCTAGAGTTCTGCTGGTGCTGTGAGCCGCCATCACCCAGCTTTCTAACTGACTGGTCCTGCCTCAGAATCCCTTAGGGTCTGGGGTGACATGTCCACTCAAGACATTCAGCAGTGACCATGGTTACAGTGGGGATGTGTTTGTTGCAAGCACGGGTCCTGTAACTGTGTTTGTGACTGCTGGCCATTTAGCCGGACTTAGTTTAGACCCTGTGTTTATTGTGCTATTTCTGCAACACAAAAGTGTGGAGTACAGATACAACCCCACCAGCCTCTAATCTCCAGACACAAGCAATAATGATCATCATTAAAGACCCAAATCAGCTGTGTGGCCAAGACAGCTCTCCGCCAAACCCACTTCCCTCTTCTGGCAAGCAGTTCCCAGTCTGTGGTCCTGCATGGAATTCTAGCCAATGGGGTGTGCATGGAAGCGAGGTCAGCCTTTCCCAGCTCAGCTCTTAGAGACTTCCTGCGAAGAGTCCCCCGGGTTCTTTCCCCTCTGCCCATTGGATGCAGATCAGCACGTGACCTAAGAAACTTCTGTGCAGAGCCAGGGATGGAAACTCTGGAAGGAGAACTGCCTGCAGACCAGCAGCTCTTGTGTTGGATTTTACACAAGCAAGTTCAAAAGGAACTAAAACATATTATAGGACAGCTGGGCATGGTGGCACACACTTGTAATCCAAGTACTTGGGAAGCTGAGATAGGAGGAACACAGGTTTGAGGCCAGCCTCAGCAACTTAGCAAGACCCTGTTTCCCTGTTTCAAAATAAAAATAAAAAGCACTAGGGTTGTAGCTCAGAGGTAGAATGCCACTGGGTTCAATCCCAAGTACCAAGATATATATTATAAGACAAAGCTGAGAGATGTACCATTTCATTGCCTAATAACCATTGTACACACTTGTGTTTATGTGCTAAGGCCTCTAGCATTTCCTTTGTTAGATCTGTTTACATCTGCCTGCTTTTACCCCAAAGTAATCACAAGAATCCTCCTTATTCAATGTAAAATATAACCAAAGATCTTTCTGTCTTGGAACCGAGTGTTTTTTTAATTTATTAGTGCATTATAATTAGATATAAATGTGGAATTCAGTGTGATGTTTTGTACATGCACATAACATAATTTGGTCAATTTCTTTCCCCAGGACCTTCCCTTTACAGCCCCTCCACCCTCCCCTACATCCTCTTCCTCTGCTTTACTGGTCTCCCTTCTATTCCCACGAGTCCCCTTTATGATTCCTTTATTCTCTCCAGCTTCCAACACACGACCCTTGACTTGCCGGGTCTGGCTGACACTACTTAGCATGATGTTCTCCAGTTCCATCCATTACCAGCAAATAACATATTTACATTCTTCATGACTGAGTGAAACTTCATTGTGTACATAAACCACCTTTTCTTTATCCATTCATCAGTTGATGGATACCTACACTGGTTCCATAACTTAAAACCAGAGATTTTTAAGGGGGTGGGGGGTGAGGGGGAGTGAAGATAAATGCCCAGGTCTCAGAGGTAGAAGATTGTAAGAATGGTGCTGAGTAATGCTCTAACGTGGCTCTTTATAGGGGGGAATAGAAAAGGAGGCCAGTTATAAATAACACTTAATATTACTCACACATTAGCCAAGTATACAGGTACATGTTAAGTTTTTAATAACATGAGTAACTTTGATTTAACTCATATAAGCTCATGAATTAACTCTGCTAATTGTCTATGCACATCCATTCCAAATTCTTGCTTACTGTTCAGCCTCCCAGCTGCCCTTGCGGCTAAGTATGGTCCCTGAACTCAGTTCTGACCAGTAACATGCAGGTGGAAGACCCCAGAGAAGACGCTCTGGTCTGA
This sequence comes from Glis glis, assembly GCA_004027185.1. Classification (NCBI taxonomy): domain Eukaryota; kingdom Metazoa; phylum Chordata; class Mammalia; order Rodentia; family Gliridae; genus Glis; species Glis glis. The sequence continues at coordinate 785 of PVJS01018418.1, read as the reverse complement.
CTTAGAAGGCAAAGCTTTGTTAAGGGCGAAGCTTGTGCCCTTTGCCTTCCTGTTTAGTCCTGCGAGAAACATGGATGAGAGGATTTGAAGGGTGGTGGTCACACTGTAACCAAAAGGCAGCAAGCCTGAGGCAGAAGGTCTGCATGTTAAGGGGACAAAATAGAGAGCTGGCAATGGGTTCTTGGTCGCTTTGCTGACCACAGCCGAAGCCTGGACTCCCTACTGTCCATCAGTCCCCACCTTCCTCTTCTCTGTTAAGCAAATATTATTGGTTTACTATTACTTACAGACTAATTGGTATTTAATACCATATTCATCTTTCTGCACATTTTCAAAGATAAGGACTTATTTTCTTTTTTATAAGAGACTGTGAACTTAGTGCTTTATATTTTATACACATGTCCTATAATTTAGATTTGTAATTTTAAAATGATTAGAGATTGTAAGTGGAATGAGAAAGATTCAGAAGGAGTTTCTCCTGAATATCCAATATAAAATATGTAATTGAAAATCTAAAATCCTATTTGAAAAAATAAGTTTCTTAAAAACTTATTTTAGGCTGGACATGGTGAGTCATGTTTGTAATCTCAGTACTTGGGAGGCTGAGACAGGAGGATCCAGGTTCACGGCCAGCCTCAGTTACTTAGTGAGGCCCTCCGCAACTTAGTAAGACCCTGTTTCAAAATAAAAAATAGGGCTGAGGGTGTAGCCCAGAAGTAGAATGCCCCTGGATTCAATCCCCAGTACCACCAAAAAAAAAAAAAAAAAAAAACTTATTTTAAAAA
>PVJS01018417.1:0-34899 GCA_004027185.1 Glis glis | reverse complement strand
CAGTACTTTGGGAGGCAGAGACCGGAGGATCTGGGTTCGCGGCCAGCCTCAGCTCTCTCTCTCTCTCTCTCTGTCCCTGTCTCTCTCTCTCTCTCTCTCTCTCTCTCTCTCTCTCTCTCTACTTAGTGAGGCCCTCCGCAACTTCGTGAGACCCGGTTTCAAAATAAAGTATATAAAAAAAAATAGGGCCAGGGGCGTAGCGCGGAGGTAGAACGCCCCTGGGTTCAATCCCAGGTACCGCAAAAAAAAAAAAAGAAAACTTCCAAAAATAAATAAATAAAAATAAATTGTGAAACAAAAAAAAAAAAGAAAGTATTGGTCCCAAGAACAAATGATGGTATATTGTTCTCCATGGTCAAATTAACCTTGAATAAGCCATAAAAAATAAAAGCAATGGAAAACTAAACCTAAAGTTAGAAAAGAATACACCTAATTTTGATCACATCTATTTATGTATCCAATTATATCACAGAAATTATTGGTGATTTCTGAGTGAATTCTCCAAAACAGACCTTTCCTATAAAAATGAGTGCTAAAAGGAATTTGATAAAGTCACTCTATTTCTCTATAAATCTGTTTCACTTTTGTCTCCAAAATGATCTTCATTTCATCTGTCTTCAAAATATATTTTACAAAACATATGTATATGGACAATATACCTATCTGAATTTGCATTTATAAATAGAATTGCTTGTATCTAAGACTTACCCAACTTGAGCACAAGTTTCAAATGAAAGTAGCATTTTTAAAAAATAGGTATGAAAGTATAAAGAATAATCTAACAATAGAAAGAATTTTTAATAACAGTGAACTCTGAACTAATGATGTCTTGGAACATGTTACATACATACATGTGTGAATGTCCACATTTCAGTAGTTAACCAAGACTATAGTTCTATCAGTACTGGATAATGAAAACAGAAATAATTTTCAAGGAAGATTTTTGTATAGTTATTCATTTCAGGTAGTTTTTAACCTTTTATGTATGGAACAATACTTATATATTTTTACTTAAGTTTTAAAATAAATAGAATGAGCCTAAGATCTGCTTTATATTTATTTATTATTTATTTACTTTTGTAATAGAGATTGAACCCAGAGGCATTCTACCTCTGAGCTCCACCCCCAGCCCAATTTTATTTTAAAACAGGGTCTCACTAAGTTACTGATTTTCTCCGATCTTCCTGTCTCAGCCTCCCAAGTACTGGCATTGCAGGCGTGTGCCGCCACACCTGGCTCTCTTCAGTTATCTTGATCATTTGCATGGTATGCACTCTTTCCCTTCTCCAAAGCTCACACTCATTGCAATGATGTTGGCAACACTGGAACTGGGTCTTCAAGACTTATAGAAAATATCTTCTAAGTCCAATTGTTGTTACTAACATACTTCTGCATAGAAAGAATTTTCTTCATTTTAATGTTCATCAATGATGACTTGCCTTCCATTATGAACTCTTAGAAAAATAATTTGAAGTTATTTTCACATCAGTATCATTTTTAAATTCTACCCCTCTAAAATGTGATCAAAAAAGAATTGCTTTTGTTTATTCCTTATGTCTAATGAGAGTAAGAAAAAACATTCTATTTACTGAAAAAATCATCATCAGTTTTTAAGCTTTTTAGTTTAGTTTAGTTTTGTTCTTTGGCATGTGTAAAAATTTGTTGCTAATGATACAATAGCATGAATTGGATAAGTCATCAAGAAATAAAAGCTTATCTTATTTCAGTTTCTGGAATTTCAAAGCTGAGGGCCCACATCTGGTGACGGCCTTCTTGCTGGCAGAGTCCAGACGTGGTACAGGGCATTGCATGGCAAGACACAGGGAGCATGCCTCTGTGTCTTCTGCGCTCTTTCTCTCTCTCTTATAAGACCACCAGGATTCAATCATGGGGCTCTACCCCATTGATCTCACCCAATCCCAATCACACCCCAAGGATCACACCTCTAAACGTCATTTTCAAATTAGGTTTCCACTCACAATGTGAGTAGAACGCCACACAATGTGAATTAATTTCAACACACAAATCCTTTGGGGACACTCAAACTATATCCAAGCCATAGCAGCATGTGTTCTTGAAGTCACTTCGTTTGACGTTACTCTCTCTATACTTTTATACTTGAAAGTGTTATATGGAGAAATATAAATGTGTGGTGATAAGCAATTAAAATTATCACTGATGTAAAAGGTCTACTCTGTGAACAATGAAAATCAGTATTGTGTATGTTTTATTCCAGTTGGAATGATAACTTTATTAAAAGCACTGTGTGTGGATATGTCTAAAAAGCTAAAAATAGTCATACAAGATAATAATTGAAATATTTGAGCCACAAAATAGAGTGACTTGAGGTTTAAATGATCTGTTTTATATATTTAACCAAACCTCCTATTGCCTCTATTTTAATTGATCTCCATATATCAAGTCAGAATCGATAATTTAAAAATACTTTTAAAGTTCCTCCAAATACTTTTGATCTATTCGTTGGTTCATTGGTTGATTGATTTTCCTGCTGGGAAGTTTGACTTAAACCTGTCTCCATTTTCATATTGTTTATATATTAATCAAATGGCATTAGGAAATCTTACATATATTATACAATTTGCAAATTTCATATAAGAGGTGATAGTTAATGCAATCTCCTCTCCTTCACTCAATAAAGAAATAATATACTAAATTAAAAGAAAACATTAAACACAATACATTTCCACAGTTTTAGTGTAATCCTCTTCTATCTTCACAATCAATGCTATTGAAATATGTGAAACAAATTATACACCATAAGTACTTTGATTATTTAGTGGATACTTCCCCTGGGCTTCCACTCAACTTACTAACTTCTATTTTATATTCCTAAACAGAAACAGTTTCTTTTGTAAGACCAACTTATGTTTTAGTGAAAATATAAGGATGCTTGCTAAGGCTTTCCCTGGTGCCCAAAGAGCCAAGAAAGTCAATGCATTAATTTCTGTCTTAACACACTTCTCTACATGTAAACAGCTAAATTTTTTTGGAAAACTATCTTAATCTTGCTTTGTTTTCCAACATATCTCCAGTATTAACAGTGCAATTCTTTTCTTTTCTTTTTCTTGAAGTGTCCCTATAACGTATTTATCAGCTGAACATCTAGATATAGTTTTGTCAATTTTGATTTTAATAGTCTGAGAAAATCTGTTAACTTTCTATAACAACTGAATATAATTCTTAAAAAGATAATAGAATAAAACAAAGGTTCTGTATATTTCCCAATTCTATACCACCCACCTTCCACTTGAATCTCTTCATGAAAATGAATTGGAACAGTAATAAGAGTGGAATATTTACTATAATATGACTCTGTATTGACTCAGGTTTAAGTGCTGTATGATAACATCGCAACAACCTTCGTAACCCATAAGGAAAATTCTCAGACAACCCACCAGATTGTACACTGTCTTTGAAAATCTGGTAAATCTCATGTAAATTTTGTAATTGCTCCCATGTCAGAGAATATGTGAAAATTGATAGGAGGGAAGGAGTGGTGAATACCGATATGGACATCTGATCATAGCTATGAAATTAATTAAAATTAAATTTTGAAATATTTTAACTTGTGCCTGGTTTGCAAGGAGATGTCAAAAAGATTAGCTAGAGAATTGAAATACATTTTAAAAATTGTTAATTGGGGGAAAAGAGGTAAACTTGTTCTTGACCATCCTAAAGTACACGGTCTCTAGGTAGACAAACAATTAATGGAACATAACAGTAGATAGAATAAAAATTATTATGCACAACTATTTTTTTTCTCTTATATTTCTTCTTCAGTTTCAGGAATCAAATAAAATCTCAGGAATTGCAAAAAGGAATTCCCTCCTTGCTCATTACAAATATTATTTTATTATTAAATATCTTAAACATAAGAAAATTCTATAGTATTTTAATATCACATAAAGGATAATAATACATAATTAATTCTAATTTTTCTTAGCCAATAAATATCAAACTTCAACTCGAATTTATACTCGAAAAGCAAATAAACAGATTTTATCATAGGTCACCCTGTCCAAAAATTGGAATCTTTCATCTGGAATTAACATCTTAATGAAGCTCACAGAATCCAATCAGAATAAAATATTTCAATAAGTTTTTGTCTTAAGACCTTGGAAATCATTGTACAAAGGCTTGTAGAATAAAATATCAATTCTAGGACCCTACATAGATTCAATTTGCAAAAACTGGATCAACCTAGGGAATGACTTTTCACAAAGATTTTAGGTTTCCTTAATGAGCTTTTAAATGTTTGTTTACAAATCATTAACCACTTAACAAAGGGGCTGAAAGATTGCAAGACCTAACAATGAATGTATATTACCATTGAAGAAAAATCAGAAATGAGTGTAAGCAGTCCATATATAGTAATCAAAAATAAGTTTTAGAGCATGAAACTTTAGTTTATGCAGATTTTTTAGAAGAAGATACAAAATTATGATAGTATTAAAGGGGAAATGTTACATCAGATTTTTGTTTCTTTTTTCTCAATTGTAAATAAAATACGTGTGTGTGTGTGTGTGTGTGTGTGTGTGTGTGTGTGTTACTCGGGATTGAACCCTATTCTGTATTTCATTTTGAAACCGTCTCACTAAGTTACCTTGTGCTGGCCTCAAACCTACATAGCCCTGTCTCAGCATCTACATACGTGTTTTAACTAAACACATGTGTATCATCTAATAAGCAAGCAGAATGCTAACAGGATTCTAATGGTTAGTGTTGTTTGTTTAAGTCTGTTTGGCTATTATAACAAGATGCCATAGGTGCGGTGGTTTATTAACAATAGGACCTTACTTCTCACAGTCCAAGAGTCAAGATAGTTCAAGATCAAGAAGCTGAGCCAGGCATGGTGGCGCACGCTTGTAATCCCAGTACTTGGGAAGCTGAGACAGGAGGATCACAGGTTCTCAGCCAGCCTCTGCTACTTAGTGAGGCCCTCTGCAACTTAGTGAGACCCTGTTTCAAATTAAAGAATAAAAAAATAGGGCTGGGGGTGTAGCTTGGAGGGAGAATGCCCCTGGGTTCAATCCTCAGTACCACAAAATAAAAAGATCAAGAAGCTAGAAAGCAGGGTATGTAAGGAGGGTCAGAACGACAGCCGTCTTCTCGCTGTAGCCACACTTGGCAGAAGGGGAAGGAGTCTCTGCCTCTGGCCTCTTTTGTAACCACACCAATTCCATAGATGAGGGCTTCACCACAGCCAGCTCTTCTTCCAAAGGCCCCGCCTCCTCACACCTTGGGAGGGAGGAGCACAACACGCAGACACCAGCAATACTTTCATTCTGTATGTTGTATTAGGGTTCTCGAACAGAACCAGTAGAAACAAGATTATATATTATATATATAATATATATGTATGTATATATATATATTATATATATAACAAATTATATGTATTGTATATAACAAGTTACATATATAGCAAATTATATATAATATATAGTAACAAGTTATATATAACAATATATATAACAAGTTATATTAACATATAACAAATAAATATACACAAATTATAAATAACATGTATATGAATATACAAATACATTATATATGTATATACAAAATTATATATACATATATAATTTATAAAAGGGATTTATTAGATTGGCTTACACAATCAGAGTCGGAAAAGTCCCACAATGGCTGTCTGCAAGCTGAACAACCAGAGAAACCAGTAGCTACTCACTCCATCTAAGAAGCTGGAGTCTCAGAACGGAGGGACCAGGGATGCCACCTCAGTCCAAGGCTCAAGGCCTGAAGTCCCCAGGAGAGTCCCTGGCGCAAATCTCTATTCAAGGCTGAAGAAGCTGGAGTCTGGTGTCCACAGGTGATGGCAGCAGCAGTAGGTAGACCTGCTCAAGAAGAATGGAGCTTGTGCAGGCTGGTGGGCTTCCTCCTCCGGCTTTCTTTCCATCTGGTCCTCAGCCTACTGAGTGGTGTCACCCATATTCGGAACAGGTCTCTTTCCTCAGTTCACTGACCCATCTGCCAATCTCCTTTGGAAACGCCATCACAGACCCACCCAGAAGGATGTTTTACTAATTTCCTAGGCATCTCTCAATCCAATCAACTTGACAATCAAGATTCACCATCACATATACATTTGCTCTTGTTTTTTTCCTCCACATTTCTTCTTCTCATCAATGGTGTATGAAATTACTGTCAACCTAAAAATACTCAAATTTTTAAAGAATTCTCCCATGATACAACATTCCTACAGATAGCACCTTTGCAACCTACTCTCAGGTATCCTTTCCCTCTGTTGACTGAATGCTTTAATCATGTGTGCCAGGAATTTATGAATCAGGATCATGTAAAATAAGCAGCTATCGTTTGCAATAAAACTTGAACTTCATGAATCTTTATTCATATACTTTATTTCCAACTCTGTATCTGGTTCGCATTTCAGGGATCAAAGTTTCTCTCTTGACTGAAGGAAGATGAAGAAATAAAGAAAGGGAGAACGGAGAGGAGGGAGGGAGGGAAATAAAAAAGATGAATCTGATAACCATTAGCTTTAGTGCTAGAGAAAAACAGGCTTACTTGAAAGCATATTAAGACTTAGCCCAAAGAAAACCATGCCTGTACATTATGTCAGCTGTTAGATTGAAATGAAGTGAAACCCCAATTGTTGTTTTGTAACTGTTTTTAATGTAACCATTAATAGCACAATTACTTTGTGGTACTTCTATCAAGGGGTTGGATGAAATTTACCCTATTGGCTGTGTTTTTATCTAAAAATGCTAATGCAAGACTCAAGTTGAGAATTTTAATGTACTGATCTATCAGTTGGCAGATTGCAGGTTAGCAGAACTGCACATGCTCCAAATCAAAGAATTCACAGCCTTACAAAAGCAATATACAGGTGTACATGCCACTCTAAACATAAAGTGTCAACCTGTGGTTTCATTCATTCCATAAATATTTATCAAGCACACCCTATGTGGCAGGAATTACTTGAATTACTTTGAGAGCTGGGGATGCCCTGGAGAATGAGGCATAGCTTTCGTAGGTAGAATATTTGTTTAGGCAAAATCTTGCTTTCTGCATTAAAGGGTGGTTGCTTTGTGGCACAAATAAATTCAAGTCAGAATTCACAACCAAACTTTTTCCTGATAGTTTCTCATGGCATTTGATTCTTTGTAATCAAGTTTTGCAGTAACTAATACATTTCCTGATTTATTATCTAATCCTTTTCCTTTAACTAATTACTGATGTCTAACTTGGAACAGAGAGAAAGGAACTAAAATTAAAGTCTTTTCACATCCTACTCAGAGTTTTAAAAATATAGTACACAACATATATTTTAGTAAAGAAGAAAGGGAAATTACGTTACCTAATTTAGGCCTTCGTCTGAACACTCATAAACTTGAACATTTTTATTGGTTTTACCATTTCCTGTATAGTAATGTTGTACCTATAGCATTCTCTGACTCCAGAAATGACAAGCCTATTTTTGCAGTAGCTCAGACTCAACAACTTGAACTTATTTTTTTTTTTTTTTGCGGTACCGGGGATCGAACGCAGGGGTGTTCTACCTCTGTGCTACGCCCCCAGCCTTATTTTTTTATGCTTTATTTTGAAACCGGATCTCACAAAGTTGCGGAGGGCCTCACTAAGGAGAGAGAGAGAGAGAGAGAGAGAGAGAGAGAGAGAGAGGGAGAGAGAGGGAGAGAGAGTGAGAGCTGAGACTGGCCGCGAACCTGGATCCTCCGGTCTCCGCCTTCCAAAGTACTGGGATTACAAGCATGCGCCACCACGCTTGGCTCAACTTGAACTTTTTCTGGACTCCTCTCTCTTATACCTGATCTCACACTCCAGAGGAGAATGTATAGACTCTATTTTAATCATCATCATCATCATCATCATCATCATCAATGCTTACAATGTGCCAGGGAATGTTCTGAACTCTGTACATACTTATTAACTACCTTAATCTCTGCTTAATCCCATGGGCTCTGCACTGCACTTTGCCATTCCGATTCATGGAAGAAGATAATACTCTTTCCTTCACTCTCCTGTGAGAGGATAGGAGTTGAATTTCTTTGACTAGGGACAATTAGCAAACACAGACAATAAGGACAATTAGCAAACACTAATCACATTGACCAACCTCCCCTCAACATCCTCCAGTACTTTTCCACTAGCTCAACCCAGGGTTTAAAAAGCTGCCCATTTTGTTGTTGTTGTTTTGTTTTGTTTTGGTGGTATTAAGTTCAATCTCTCTTCCCCACTGCAACCATCTTGAATAAAGTCTTCTTGCCTTTAATTTGTCTAGTGCAATTTTTCTTTGACAATTTTCATACCGTAATTTCGAAACATAACCTAATGCAAACATTCCTTGTCATCTGCAGTGCTACCATCCTGATCCAAGCCACCATCTTTGTTCTTGGATTGATATTCTTCCAGGTCTTCTTTCTTTCCTTCAGTCTATTTTCAACATCTGCCAGACTGATCCCATTAGTAAAAGGTAGTCATGGATTCCTCTATTCTAATCTCTGTGATAGGGTTGTTTTTTTTTTTTTTAGTGTAAAGACTTTTAAGTTCTTTGTATATCCTAGATATTAGTCCTCTGTCAGAGGGATAGCTCACAAAGATCTTCTCCCATTCTGTTGGCTTTCTCTTTAGACTCTTGATGGTTTCCTTTGCTATGCCGAAACTTTTTAGTTTAATGCAATCTCACTTATTAATTATTGTTTTCATTTTCTGGGCTTTGGAGGTCTTGTTGAGGAAGTTTCTACCTGTGCCTGTATATTGGAGTGTTGAACCTATGCCTCCTCTCGTAATTTCACAGTATCTTTTCTAACTTCCAGGTCTTTGATCCATCTTGAGTTGACTCTTGTGCAGGGTGAGAGGTAAGGCTTTAGTTCCATTTTTCTACAGATAGATAACCAGTTTTTCCAACAACATTTGTTGAAAAGACTGACTGTTCTCCAACGTATGTGTCTGGCACCTTTGTGGAAAGTAAATTGGTTATAAGTTTGTGGATTTGTTTCTGTATCTTCTGTTCTGTTTCATTGGTCTATGTGTCTGTTTTTATGCCAATATTATGCTGATTTTATTACTATAGCTCTGTAGTATAATTTGAAGTCAGGGATTGTGATGCCTTCTGCATGGTTCTTCTTGCTGAGAATTGCTTTGGCTATTCTGGGTCTTTTGTGTCTCCATATGAAATTAATGACTGATTTTTCTAGGTCTGTGAAAAAATGGTATTGGTATTTTGATAGGGATTGCATTGACTCTGTAGATGACTTTTGTCAGAATGGCCATTTTTATATTTATTCTGCCTATCCAAGAGCAAGGGAGATCTTTCCATCTTCTAAGATCTTCTTCAGTTTCTTTCTTCAGTGTTTTATAATTTTCATTGTAGAGGTCTTTTACCTCTTTGGTTAGGTTTACTCCTAGGTATTTGATTGGTTTTGAAGTTATTGTGAATGGGATTGTTTTCTGGATTTTTTTCTCAGTGGATTCATGGTTGGCATATATGAAAGCTACTGATTTTTTTAGGTCGATTTTGTATGTATGTTACTGTCAACCTGATTTTCATTGTGATGTGAGACTATAATGCACCAATAAAAGTGCATTAAAAAAAACAAATCCCTGTGATAGATTCAGCTATGATCCACGCTAGTCAAGTCATCACTATGACCATCCCCTTTGGAATATGACTTTCCACTTTCCACCTAGAGCTGGTGTGCATGTTCCTCCTCCCTGGCTTTGAGCAGCCGTGTGCCTGCGTTAGTCAAGGAGATGCTAGTGCATGTAACACCTGCAGAGGCTTTAGCTCTCTTGTGCAGTTGAACCTCCTACCTTGTACTCAAGCATTGCTGAGGGAAAAACATATCCTGGGTAGCCCCAGGTAAAAGAAAGACAGAAGAGAGACACATAGAGCAGACTCAGGCTCCATCTTCAGCTTAGAACAAAGCTCTTCTGAGCTCTACTTCCATTAGCTGATGATTGTTGCTTTAAGCAATCCATCTGGGGGATGATTTCCTACATTGAATTATTAGGACAGTGGATGACTGCTACACCCTCCAATGCCTCACTCTTATCTTACCCAGAGGAAGATGGCCTCAAAACTCCTGCAAGGTCATGGCCTGCTACCTCTCTAACCTTGTCTGCTATTTGTGTCTCTTTTACTTGCTTCTCTCTCTCAACACCGAATTCCTTCCTTCTGCTCAAGCAGCTGCTCCAGCCTCAGGGCTCTGCATTTGTTATTCTCTGTGCTTGGAATTCTCTTTCACCAGGTCTCTGCACAACTGTCTCCAAATCCTGTACATTTTCACTCTACTTATCACCGAAGTCTCCTCTGTCCAGCTTGTGGAAGTTTGTAGCTCCATGACACATCTATCTCCCGTTTCCTACTTATATTTCATCATTTTAACTCTTTTGCACTCAATCCTTTGACTCTTGACTTACCTTTCTGCTCCATTAGAATATAAGTTCCATAAAAGAATGTCTATTTTGTGCACTGTTTTATCAACAGCATTTAGAGCAGTACATGGTCAATAAATGCTAATTATATAAATGAATTTATGGGAAAGTCTTCCTTTGGGGGAGTACTGGGGATTGAATGAACGTAGAGTTATTCTACCTCTGAGCCACACCCCAGCCCTATTTTCCCTATTTTATTTTTAGTTTGAGACAGGGTCTCACTTTGTTGCAGAGGGCCTCACTAAGTAGCTGAGGCTGGCTTTGAACCTGGGATCCTCCTGTCTCAGCCTCCCACATACTGGATTACAAGCATGCACCACCATGCCTGGCTAAAGTCTTCCTTTTTTAATGAGAGCATGGATCCAGGAAACATAGGGTTGTTCTGGTCCTGGGCTGCCAGAGTCACTCTTCCCTCACATCTGGGGCCACTTGTCCATTCTTACAAGCTCAGTATGATGTTGGTGTTTCATATTAAATCAGAGGAGAAATGAACTAAAAACCTTAATTCAATTACTGAGAATTCAGCATCATGGTATTCGGTTGAACTCTCAGACTTCATATCCCTCCTCTTATAGCTAAGCTCCTCATCACATCATTCTGGATGCTGGGTGTCTGCCATATTCCCTCAGATGAAGAATCCTGACAAGTAAGGATGTAAGCAGCATCCTAGTGTGTGTGTGTGTGTGTGCGCGTGTGTGTGTGTATGTGTGTGTGTGTGTTAGTGGGAATTGAACCCAAGGGTATTCTACTCCCAAGCTATACCCCCGGCCTTATTTTATTTTTTTTATTTTCAAGCAGAGCCTCACTAAGTTGCTGCGGCTGGGTGTGTAGCTTGGAGATAGTCTTGTCTCAGCCTCCCAAGTACTGGATTACAGGTGTGGGCCACCTTTCCTGGCCAGCATCCTATTTTTTATCAACTTCCTCTGGTCTGGAACCCTTTCTCTCCCACCCATCAATGTAATGACTTCTATCTTTAAACAGGCTTAAAGAAGCAAAGGATTGAGGAGAAATGAAACAAGCCTTAAAGGAGACCCCTGGGGAGTCTGCTTTGCTGCCTTTGAGCCCAGAGGAGACTCCATAGTTTACCATGATACTTGGATCTAGTTGGGAGGGAAGCACAGTCCTGTGTGTATGTATGTGTATGAGTATATTTTGTTTTGTTTTGTTTTGTTTTTTTGTGGTGATGGGGATTGAATCCAGGGCCTTTTTCATTTTAGGCAAGTGCTTGATCACTGAGCTACATCTGCAGTCCGAGTAGCAATCTTTAGGAATAGTACCAATTGTGTGTGCTAGTAAGTGATTTTACATACATTTTCTTATTAATCTTCATAACAGCACTATAAAAGGTAGTTGTATTTGTTTTTTTTTTATTTATGAGACAGGCTCAGAGAGATTAAAAGCAAGAACTAATAACACACTGAGCCCATGTTTGAACCCAGAAGTTTCTCATTTCAGTCTGTTTTTTCTCTACTATGCCAAATTGTTCTAATTAGGTCACATTCAACAGTTGCCTTTCTCTTCCTCTGCCATGCAAATTGTATTCTTTGATTAACTGTGTATGATTTTATTTCCTTCATCAGAGTATTAACACCTTTGAGGACATGGAATGTCCCTTCTGTGTCTTTCCACTTCCCTTTTTACTACCCACAAAACCCACAAAGGAGTTAATGTGAGGTTTCATGAAGTGGGCACATTCAATTATCTGTTACCCAGAACTAACTAATAAAGAGCCTATGGGTAAATACTTTACGATATCTCATGTTATATTTCTTATTTTGTCTTGATCATTATTACTGTTTTGAAGCTCCTAAGAACGAAATTCAGCAGCAGCAGCAGCAGCATCCTTTTCTCATCACAAACAAAATATTGTGTTCTGCTCTTGTGTTCTAGCTTTGCTGCTATTCCATTATATTTTATTTTACTACAAACTGCCAGGAGTGTTGAGTCAGTAGGTTGGTGGCTGTATGTGCTAGTGCAGTTCCTAGATAACTAAACAATACCACTAATTTATCACTCAGCCTTAAAGTAGCCTCTGTTTTGTATTGAATATGACAGTAATTTTTACTAATTCTCCAGACTAGGAAACTCTCAAATACAAAGGGCATCAGTAAATACAAATTTCTGTTCATCACCGACTCAATGTTAGTTGGGTAGGTCGTTACGATTTTATTTCTTGACATTTTGAAACTTAAAATATCACATTACATTTAGGCTGCTGAATAGAAGTGTCTTTGAACTGGACCTGGACATGCGTTCTCATCGACCTGACTCTTCCTCTGTTCGTCACTCTAAACATTCAGATTTACTTTGGCATCTCTGAGTGTCTGGAGAGACTTGGGCACTTAAGAAAGAACACTTCATCCTGTATAATTCATTTTGGATGTTGGACTTTGCGGTGAAGAAGCTTTTTAAAGTGTCTCACATGTCTTTCCTGTGCAATTTAGTCTGAAGATAACTATAATATGGGAAAATATCAAAAGTGAATGTTTTAGAGAAATAATACCTTTTTTGGAACAACTTAAATTGCCTGTCCTTGAGGCTCTTTATCTGTATGCCATGTCAAAACACTTCAATATTCACTGACCTTTCAAAGTTTGTAGTTCGAGCTCTTTCAGGAAGCTTTTGAAATTATGTAATACTCTGTACTACATTTTACCTTTTGTGCTTATAATTCATGTGAATCATGTCCATGACACTTGATTTTTCTTTTTATCTTTGTCCAAGTTATAGAGTAAGAAGTTTGAAAATTTTAACCATTTGAGGATGAAACTCAAAATATGTCAATTATTTGGAAGGAAAAACAAGGAGAGGTATTTTTTTTATCCCTGTCATTTGCCCTAACTTCTCATTTATCTGATCAATGTGAGATTGGGGCTCTAACTGAGAGGTTGAAATCTAAACTTCCTAGCAATACAGGCTGCACCAATGTTTCATCACTGTAGCTGAACTCAGGTGGTAGATACTCTGCTATGTTTGGGATATGCTAAATTAATTGCACTCCAATTAATCTGTGATTTGAAGAAATCATTATTAGTTACAAGACATTGCTTCTTAGATGAGAAGAATATGTGTGTGACATTTGCTGTCTGTGTATCTCCATAAGGACATGCTTCATCGTACATTTGGCAGCACCTGAGAGAAATGATACATTTTAAAGCAATTCTATAATGTGGCACTATAAATGTCTGCAGGTGTCTGTCTTCGGAAAAAAAATCTCAGTTGCCACAGCTGATTTCTTTGCATATAGCACCCCCTGCCTTCAGCAAATGAAAAATATGCCTATGAAAGAGCTTCAATGTAGCTTTGTTCATGAAATGGCCCTCATTCTTATGCTATCTCTTCTGTGTGAAATGTAAGTTCAAACAGGGAGTTAAAGAGTTGAAAACAAAGGTGAGTGACAGAGAACACCAAGAGACCAACGCAAGGAGAGAAAACAGGAAGAGACAGATAGCAAGGAAGTGCAAGCTCTGTGTGTCTCCTTCAGGCTAAGCTGGACCGCATGTTAGCTGGATAACGAAGTCGAACATTTAGTCACTGCAAACACTGGCTGGATGCAGAATTCAATGCTGGTACCTTTTACAGCCTCACACACCACCAGACTCAGTGACCGAAAAGATAGCCTTTGTTCTCCTGTCCACCCCAGAGTGACAGACAGCTGCAATTAGCTGTCGGTGGAAGATGGGGAATTAAAAAATCAATGATTCAAGAAGCAAAGATTGATGCTGACACTTGCTTTAACATCAGGGGACAGACACAGTGGAAATATGGAAGAATACTGTGATCTTACTTTTGATTTGCTTTAAGAGTAGACTTTGCAATGATTTGAGAAAAATAAATGTGTGCAATGAGGAAGAAGAGTTGGATCTTTGGGGAGAAGCTGGAGTAGTAAATTCATCAACAGGGTTCTACATCCATTTTCCCACTTTTTTGTGTGGTACTGAAGATTGAACCCAGGGGCATTCTACCTCTGAGCTAAACTCTCAGTCAGTCTCTCTCTCTCTCTCTCTTTCTCTCTCTCTCTCTCTCTCTCTCTCTATATATATATATATATATATATTAGTTTTTGTTTTGAACAGGGTCTCACGAAGTTGCTGATGGTCTCCTTAAATTGCTGAGGATAGCCACAAACCTGTGAACCTGTGATCCTTCTGTCTCAGCCTCCCAAGTACTAGGATTACAGGTGTGCACCACCTTGCCTGGCCATTCTCCCCATTTTCAACAGTGTGAGTTGTACTAATTTTTCTCTAGTGTCCTTAGCCCAACTGAGGAGAGAGTAGAAGGTTAGGACAGTAGGGTTGGGGATTTGGTTGGTAGAGCAGAGAGACACAGAATGGTCTCCTGCCCATTGTCTATAATGTATAACATCTTGCAGGACTCTGCAGAGCAGAGGACACATAGAGGTTTCTGCCAAATATGGAGGCAAGAAACAGGCGAAAAGAAGAAAACAAGAGCTAGAAGGGTAGTGAGAGAGACAAAAAGGGTGGAAGGGAGAAACATAGTAGAGAAAAATAACTAAGTCTAAACACTAAAATAAAAGACAGAGAAAGGGCTAAGCACATATTTAGACATGTAGGAAGTCAGCTTCAGAGAAGACGAAGCATTTGAGAGCACAGTGTTTAGTAGGAATGCTTGTCAGTCGTTAGCTCTGCTTTGCAGCATGAAGCAGCCATATATAAAACAGTGTGGCTGAATAGAAACCAAATTTACTTTGACATTACCACCGGCAAGAAATACTCAAATGGAAATGAGTGACAGCGTGCGCTCTCATCGGCCCTGAATTCTTTTCCACTGTTCCATTTGCTTAACAGTTTCAAAGCACTTCACAAGGATAATTCTTCACACATGTGTTTCAAGGCCACTTACACTCTTGCTATATCTTTCTCCTGGACCAGTTTATTCAATGGCCTGCTTCAACGTTGCCCTCTTCGAATCTTTAGGAAGCCCTCCATGCATCCCCAGCCAAGACTGCGTCCTCTTTTGTTCTCCCAGTGTTCCTGGGGTGCATCCTGCAACATATCCCAATCATTGTTTCACTAAACAGCGAGTTCTTGTGGATAAGTCTAAGTCTTACTCTGCTTCTAATCCTCGTGACTGGAATAAATATTTCATCTAGGCAGGGTTTTCTTTCTCAAAATTCGTCAACATTCTCAATTATTAAACCCCTGAAGCAACATAAGCCAACATCCAATGTGATGTTCTAGCCCCCCTGCCTGTCTCTCTGGCTTCTTTTTTTTTTTTTTTCTTTTGCGGTACTGGGGATTGAACCCAGGGACATTCTAACTCTGAGCTACATCCCCAGCCCTATATTTTGTTCTTTATTATGAAACAGGCTCTCACTAAGTTGTGGAGGGCCTCACTAAGCAGCTGAGGCTGGCCGCGAACCAGAATCCTCCAGTCTCAGCCTCTTCGCGAAATACTAGATTACAAAGGTGTGCCACCACGCCTGGCTCTCTCTGGCATTTTTAATACCTACTTCCCCATTGAGATTTTCCATCTTAGAGGTCTTTATATTTTCGTCCTGGTAAAGTAAGTGAGTTGAATTTTAACTGTGATGAACCGCTACTGACAGTATGAAAGGTCATTTTAAAGTTAAATGCTAATATTATCTTTTCTCATTATTGGGCACATTAGGTTGTCTACATTTTTATCCAACATGTTTATCACTATTAGTTATTCAAAAACAATGCATGGCTATTCATTCTACAATGGATGACACAGTAAATCTTTTAATAAAAAGGCGTCAAGCCTGACATTAAGAAGATACTTAGCTTGAACTCCATTAGCAATAATGAATGTGTTCTTTGACACATGTACCTTTCAAAATCATGCTCACATTTCATAAGTGAAACAATGCTGTACATGGGCCACCAAGATCGAAATCCCTGGCAGTTTAAACCACGGAGACAAAATAAAATATTCCTTTACCATTTAGTCTGCTGAAAGAGGGCAGATGTTACTTACTGTTTAAATATTTTACTTTAATTATTTTTCAATTTATATTAGAATTTATAAATGCTAGTATTAGTTAGTATTAATTGTTCACCTATGTGTACGAGTTGAAAAGCTATGTGTTCTACAAATATTATCTCAAAAGTTCTGCAAAGGAGACTTTTAGAGTCTGAGAAACCGAGTTTCAATAACAGTACATTAAAAAATTGTACATGCTCAAGGTATACATACACATACATGATCAAGGTAATTTACACCTCCAGAACCTCACACAATTACTATTCATCTTGTGTGTCAAGAGCACTTAAAATCTACTCTTACCAACTTTTGAGTAAACAATATGGTCCGAACTACAGTCACCATACTGCACAGTAGATCCCCAGAACTTATTTATCTCATAACTGAAAGTGTGCCCTTTGACCCACACTCCCGTTTTCCCTCACACTGCAGCCTCTGGCGACCGCCCCTCTAGTTTCCGTTTCTGCACATCTGACATTTTAGATCCCACACAGGAGCAGGAACATATTAGAGCTGACCAGACTGTGCTTCTGATGAGACACAGTGGGGAGTCGGCATCTGCACAGCCCAAGGATGCATGGTCCAGCTTCCCTGGACCCTCGGGGGTCACACCAGTGGAAGGACAAGGGTTACTGAAGTGTTGTGTTAGAGGAAATGTTATTTGGGATTGTATTTTCTCAGTGTTTAGGGATTATTTTTCTGTCTTGAGGCACAAGGAAATCATATTCTGTGCATTTCCTAGAGTTTGCAGAATTAGGAAAGAATTTCTTTCCTACCTTAGGTACAATTTGGATGCAGGTAGACTTGTATATCTTTATTATTATTCAAACATGCATTGTTTAATATGGACAGTAAGAAGCATCTTAAGCCCCAAAGAAAAGCACGAGCCAGCAGTAATAGCAGCAAAGTTGTTGATTTTTAGAGGTTCTTAACACTCTGTAATCAGCAGATATTATGCTGGTCCATTCCCTCCTATCTCCCACCTCATCACCACTATCTCCTCTTCTGAAGCAAGCCTTCGTCCAGAAAAGGAAACACATTTTGCACAAAGATGCTCTGACTTCCTTTTTATTTTATCTCTCTGAAGTTTCAATAAGTAAGGAGGGGAACCGTTACCATGGATACGATGACAAGCAAGCACAGAGAGCAGACGCGGTGAAGTGGAAATGACAGGGACTCTGGGACGAGATGAACAGGCGCTCCTCGAGGCTGTGATCATCAGGTGGGAAGACAAGGTCTCTCTAGAGTGTGATGTGGGCTTTAGAAAAGCAGATGTCACAAAGTTCAGAGAAAGGGCTTCTGACTACAGGTGGCAGACATAACCATGCCTCTAATCTGTTCCCTCCACAACCCCACTCAAGCTACAATAAATTCATGGATGCTTTTTAGCTAGACATAAGCCTGCAAAGGTGGAGGGAATATACAGGAGACAGCAGCAACAAACTTTTAGAAGCTGAAAAGCAGACGTTTTAACCGAGCCAGCAGGAGATATAGAACAAAGTCCAAAACAAACCAGAAACCAAACCCTAAAACAGCAAAAGAAAAAGCCAAGAGACAACTCAATCCATACACAGAACTTCCAGGTAGCTCAGAATCCTGAAATGTTGAGGATCACAGGGTACCCTGAGGATCCATTGGAACTTATTTAGGAAATTAGATCATTAGGATCTTTGCCAACACCTTGACTAACTGACCACCTGGTCTCAGCTTGGCAGCATGATCACTTCATTCTCTGGAGAGGTTGAAACTGAGGTGCTGTGGGCTGTAAAACCCCAATGATTGAGGGCGGGACTGCCATGCTCAAACAGAAAAGCAAAATAAACCTATTCAGACAGGACACTGAGTGCAGAGACCACCTCTACTCCCATCCCCACCTCCTTTCCCCTCACTGGGCTCCAGAAGCATTGGCTGCACATAGCCCTGCCAGCAAAGCACTGCAAGATTATTTCCCATGGAAAACGAACAAATTTAAGAAGAAATTGTCAACCATAGTTACCTAAGGGTTTCTCCAACAGGTGGACCACCCATGTCAACAGAGGTCTCCAGCGATGTCTCTAATTACAAGTGTCACCAGTAGGATCAGAGTTGTCCATCAGCATCAAGCTCTTCAATAATAAAAGTGGATGTGAGAGGAGATTGAAAAGCACCTCCACAATATGGGTGAAAGATTATTATCAGTCTAGAAATCTATGCCTCACTCGACCATCAGTTAAATGGAAGAATAGTGTACAGACTGCAGACATATATATATATATATATATATATATATACACATATATATATTAGTTATATATAGCTATATATGATTTCAAAATATAGAATATGTGTGTATATAATATATGTATATAATATATATAATGTATATATATACATATGTGTGTATATAATATATATGTATATGATATGTATATATACTATACATATGTGTGTATATATACATATATATACATATATACACATATATACATACATATATATGCATATATAATATATATGTAATATATATATATATATATATATATATATTCCACAGAAAAAGCAAGAAGCAAGCCAATACAGAGAGAGATTCTAGATAATAAATAGAAAACAGGGAGTACAAACCCTGGAGAGAAATTAAAGCGTGCTTCTCAAGGGTGACAATAAAAGCAATCCTGGAACGACAGGTGTGCACCAGGCAAAGAGAGTGTGGTGAGAAGCAGCATAACTCAAAGTAAATATATTGTCATCACCTCCACATTCTCTGCCATTTTTCTGCCTTTTAATTTTGACAAAGTAAGAGGAGAGTGTGTGTGGAAGATGTGCGAAAAATTAGCAATAGACACAAAGAAAGCTATGCACTTTTTTTTTAAAAAAGGTAATATTAGCTTTAGGAATAAAGTAAAAAATGAAAAGTAACACTAGCACACAGAAGCATTGTGTGAATTATGTATTCATAAATAGTGTAAAGTAAAACTTAAAGATTGTCACTCAATAATATCTAAAAGACGGAAGGCGATGGCAATGGGATAGAATCAAAGCCCCTGTACTATAATGGAGAGCCAATGACTGCTGCCTAAATATAGAAACCCAAATACTGTAAACCTGTTCCCTGTCCATCCTTCCTTCCTTTCTTTCCTTTATCTTATTTTATCTTATTTTATTTCATCTTATTTTATTTTTTTCCGTACTGAGGATTGAACCCAGGGACATTCCACATTTGAGCTATACCTCCAGTCTGTTTTTAAGTTTGTTTTGAAACAGGGTCTTGCCAAGTTGCTGAGAGTCTCACTAAGTTTCTGAGGTTGATCTCGAACTTGTGATCCTCTTGTTTCAGCCTCCCAAGTACTGGGATTACGGGTGCATGCCACCATGCCTGACTTGTAAACTCTTGTTAATAAAAAATAGATAGTGATGCCTAAATGCCAGATGAACTAGGTAAGAGCTCAGAATTGTCACTTCTGGAGAGAAGACTCAGGGGACTGAGGGGTACTGGGTTGCATATGTAAACAGGTATGCCGGAGTTAACTCACACCAGCTTCAGAGGGCGAATTATTCACATCTCTTCCCTACTTCCTGTCCGGTGACACAGTGCCAGTATCCTGAAACTGGTCATCGTGGGAATATTTGCACCAAGGAATTCAGGGACTGGAATGAATCTGTGTTTTTCCCATCGCTCAAGGAATGGTTGTTAAAGCACTCACCAACAGTCCACTGACTATATGCCTACTTGACTTTCATTCACAAATTCATACAACACATATAACTCAGTCAATAATAATTAATAAACAGCTTCATAATGGTAAAACATTAAAACATTCCAGGAAATATTCTTATAACCCTGTGTTCTAAGAATCTTAAGAATATAGATAACTCAAGAAGGCCCGAAGACTATAAAACATATGCTAATATAATCACAAATTATTCCAGCGAGGAAGAAAAAAGAAGGCACTTAAATTAATGCAAATGACAGGGAGCTTTATGGTGAGCTCAGAATTTTTAATGATCTATACAAACATTGGAAAGAGGGCTACAAGATCAAGTATGATTATACAAAAGAGCCATAATGTCAAGAGAACAAAACATGCTTAAAATAAGCTCGGGTTCATTATAGAAAATTACGTATCGCACAAATTTTTTAAAACTATTTGTGAACAAGGCAAATATATAAATAGGAGAGCAGGATGTCTTTTTTGAGAAGATAGTAAGTTCTACCTATGATAGCTAAGGGAAGAGATGAAAATGGAGAGGGAAGAGATAAAAACTGGTCTGCTCCCCCTTTACTAGAGCAAGGAAAGGAAAGGGGAGAATCCCACTTTGGGAATGTTCAGCCTGTTCAAAAGCTAAGGAAGGTAGCAGTGAGACTGTGATATCCAGCCTGACAACCTGGGACTTAGGAATAGCTGCCTCTATCCAAACTCTACATGGACATATTGACTAAGAAGGATGATGTCAAAGAAATTCTCCTTCCCCTACCTTTCCACCAACCTTTCCTCTTTATTCGGCTGCTTCCCTATGAATCTCAAATTATCTAGACTTCATGAGGTGGGTGATATATGAATCAGCCCCTCAACCAGTACTGGCATTTTGGCAAGTACCCCAAATTATGGAGATTCAATTAGCAATAAAAAAAAACAGCAAAGAAATAGTCAAAGAGTAAATAAGTGCAATTCTGTGCTTAAATAATATGTAGAAGAGTCTAGAACAATGATAAAGATGAAATATTGAAAACTCACTTGACTTGAGAATTCCAATTCTTAGTGAATCTCAAATACATCCCTAATTCTGATTGCAGAACTTGAACAGCATTTAACATTTTAACAACATTTATTGATTGATTTTATTTTATTTTTCAGAGACAAAGACAGAGGTTTATTTGGGAAAGTGGGAGATGCATGTCTAAGGGAGAATATGGGTCATCTCAAGAGTGAGAGAGCAAAGCCGGGCGTGGTGGCGCACGCTTGTAATCCCAGTACTTTGGGAGGCGGAGACCGGAGGATCCGGGTTCGTGGCCAGCCTCAGTTCTCGCTCTCTCTCTCTCTCTCTCTCTCTCTCCTTAGTGAGGCCCTCCACAACTTCGTGAGACCCGGTTTCAAAATAAAGCATAAAAAATAGGTCTGGGGGCGTAGCGCCGAGGTAGAACGCCCCTGCATTCAATTCCCGGTACCGCAAAAAAAAAAAAAAAAAAAAAAAAAAAGAGTGAGAGAGCACATTTGTGGTCTCACAGTTCTTCTTTTATAGGGGACCCTTGTGCATGTGGCGGTGGGTAGGGCTCACAGCAGGGGTGGAGCTCTGGACTGCCTCAGAATCCTCAGGTTCCTGACAATGATCAGTGGGTGGTGCTGGGTGGTGCCTGAGCTTGACAAAGTGTCCGACATTCCTTATGGATCCTTTGTTTACTAAGAATCTCAGGAATATTGGGTGGGGAGATGGGCCATTATGATTAAAAGTATGGACCTATTGAGGATTTTTGCCCAAGAAAGAACAGATTCTGTAGGGTGAAGAAAAGGATTATGAAGTTACTAGATTTTAAAACTATAGTTTCTCCTTCCTTTCCAGTTTGTCTCCTTTCTACCTATTATTTTTATTTTTCCTATCCTCCCTCATTTTCCCCCTTGGAGACTTGGATCCCTTCATTTTAAGAGTTGATGAAGGGTGAAGTCTATCTTCTATAGCTTCTTTGAAGCTGACAAAAGAGAGGCCCCTACCTACCCAGGAATTGGAAGTCTCAACCTAACTGACTAGCCTCAGTTATTGAGTTGGGTTCTTTACATATCTCTTTTCCCTAAAAGAATTCTTGTCTAGAGAGTTTCAGTATGGTCATCAATATTAGTGGAAGATTCTTTCATAGTGATGGTATTTTGTTTTTCTCTGAAAAGAGTATCTGGAACCACTGCCTTCCTATGTAAGGAACTCAACAAAGAAATGCCAAAAATTGAAATAGAGAAAATTATCCCTTTTCTTCACAGTTTAAGTGAATTATATACTGATTCCAAAATGTATTCTGGTGATACTATGAATAAATCATGCATTTCTGTCTCCTGAAGTTCTATGAGAGCTACTTTAGGTGATACCAGTGCTAACAACGGTAAGACACATTCCCATATTTTAATCTATTTTTGTGTATACTGCTTTTGCTCACTGAACCATTTATAATTTTGTGTTGATTTGCCTACAAATTATGTATACAGTAATTTAAAACTTTTGACCAATATACTTTTTTTTCTCACCATAAGTTCAAGCTATAAAGGAGTCATTTCAATTTCTAGCAACTTTGCTCACCTTGAGTCTTCTGCAATTCTGTAAGAGAGCTGGTGGAGCATGGAGAATAGGCTCTAAAATAGCAAGTGGAAGGAAGCTGTGGATACTGGAGTTGCTTTTATGCTTTGTTATAACTATATGAAGGCATTGGTTATAAAACAAAAGCCTTTAAGAAGAGAGAGAGGTAAAGAGCTCTGTTAAAATCCTTTAAAGTACATTTGTTAAGTCTTGTGCCAAGCACAGGAGTACCATACTTCGACGTTAAATGACATTTGAATAAACTCAGCCTTCAAGTTTTCAAGTTGCTCACAATCTAGTTCAAAACTTCTTGAAGTATTAAACATTGGTTATGACGATACAATATAAAAGTGATGATTATACAACATGAATAAGCAAAAGGGAGAAGAAATGAGTTTTTGTCTTTGAAGAGAACCCATTGCCAAGCTTGACCAAACCAGTCTTTATCTCTCTTATGGGTCACTCCCAACTAATTTCAATCTTTTTAGGAGGGAGAATATTTTCTACAGAGGAAATGATTTTATCTTCCTTAGCAACGCAATTACATCATTAAATGTTTTGGGAAACATTCGGTTCATTAAGAGGGAGACAAAGACAAATATCACTGGCCTGAAATTGTTAGTTCAGAATCAGATGGTGTGAAATTGAAAACATGCATTGACTGAAAATTATAAATATGCCAACTACTCAATGGAAAATATTATTCACCCTTAAAACAGTAGTTTCTACTAACTTAATGGGGCATCAGGAAATGATGCCACAACTGTCCAACATGTTGTATTATGGCTTGTGTGTTTATGGTATATGTTATACGGAGACTAAGAAATGTCTTATGGGAAATGTAATGGTACAGATGGGAAAACAATATAAGATGCAGTTTAAAGAGGAATCAGAGAGAGTGAAGAGAGAAAATCAAGACTTTTAAGCTTTAAAATAAAAAGAAGCTGGTCAATATGCTAGCTTCACATCTTGCTGGCTCTGCAAATTTCATCAATGCACTCAACCTTTCTAAATCTCAGATTTCTTATCCATAAAATAGGACAACTAATTCCGAACCACACATGGCTTTTGATGAGAATGAAGCAACCAGTAGAGCACCTGACATGATGTCTAAAATAGTAGGCACTTGTATTAGCTCCCTTTTGTCACTTAATATTAGTGACATTTTTGTTCTGGAAATTAACAGTAAAGTTTGGCATATTATACTTCCCAATGGAGCGTAATAATTTTTATCAATTTTTCATTAACTGTGTATGTAATGAAATGGTTACTATTGGGGAAAAAAAAACGCACTTGACAGGCACAGTGGTGCATGCCTCTAATCCCACCCAGTACATGGGAGGCTGAACAGGAGGATTGCAGTTTTAAGGCCAGTTTCAACAATTCAGTGATACTTTCAACACCCCAGCAGGACCTTGTTTCAAAATAAAAAAATAAGAAGGACTGGGCTTGTATCTTGGAGATAAAATGCCTCTGGGTTCAATCCCCAGAACAACACCAAAAAAATACCCAGTAACAACAAAACCCAAAAAAACTACACTTGGCTAAAACAATGAAGTTTCAGAATCATTTAAATAAAAACAATAAATATTATTTTTATCTAGTTTATCTGTGTATCAAAACTACTACAGTAGTGAAAGACATGTGTATTACAGTTGGCAATTATACTGAAATAAAAAAATGGAAAGTGAGCCCTGCATAGTGGCATACACGAGAACAACAACAACAACACACACAAAAAAACCCAGTAACAACAAAACCCAAAAAAATACACTTGACTAAAACAACGAAGTTTCAGAGTCATTTAAATAAAATCAATGAATATGATTTTTATCTAGTTTATCTGTGTATCAAAACTACTACAGTAGTGAAAGATATGTGTATCATAGTTGGAAGTTATACTGAAATTAAAAAAAAATAGAAAGTCAGCCCTGCATAGTGGCACACCCAGTACTTGAGACAGGAGGGTCGCAGGTTTGTGGCCATCCTCAGCAACTTAGTGAGACCCTCTGCAACTTAATGAGTCCCTGTTTCAAAATACAAAATAAAAATGGGCTGAAGGTGTAGCTCGAAGGTAGCTTGGATTTAATCCCCAGTACCACGGGGTGGGGGGAAGAAAAGGGAAAAGAAATGGGAAGTGGTTAACTGCACTAGAAATTAATTTTAAGTTATCTACCAGAGGCATAAATTTTCAAGTAGATTTATTTGTTTCTAGTGAGCAAATCCAATAACAAGGCATTTTCAATGGAGACAAGACACTGATGGAGTGACCTTAAAAGCCACCATCCCTCGCTGGACAGAGACACTGAGGTTCTCTTCTGCCTGTGAAAGTGTTTTATTAAAATCATTTCTCTGCTCCAAAAGTCAGTGACAGGTGTTAACCAAGTCAGTTGGCAAACATGATTTTTTTGGATAGGAGGCTTCTAAATGGCAGTTTTGTAATAACCTGAACCTGCACATATACCTGGTGCAAAACCCCATACTAAATTATTAAGTAAAAACAATGCAGCATGATTATAACATTCTCCAGACTACCCATTCTTTTTGGAATATTCTTCCCAAACCTACATTACCTTTCTGTATGTGCTTGCGTGCGCGCACACGCGCACACACACACACACACACACACACACACACACTCATGAGAGATGTCAGTTACGCATGCTTTTTCAAGTTCTAGCCCAGGGAAAATTGCTCTCAGGAAAAAAGTCTAAACACCTAACTCAGAATTTCACTTATAGAATGATTAATTTGTGATTTCTAATTGGGTTTGTGTTTTGCTTTTAAAAAAATGAAAAAAGTGACTAGGCCAGCCTCAGCAATTTAGTAAGATTCTCAGCAACCTAGGGAAGCTGTTTCAAAACCAATATATACTTAAAAGGGCTGGGAGTGTAGCTCTGGGGTAGAATGTCCCTGGGTTCAAGGTAAAGAAGGAAAGAAAGAAAGGAAGGAAGGAAAGAAGGAAAGAAGGGAGGGAGGAAGGGAGGGAGGGAGGAAGGGGGGGTGTCTCAAAGAATGGATATATATTGGTGAGATTTCCTATATTGAGTAGCAAGTGGTTCCCTTTTTTGTGGAGGGGTACTTCCCTGTGATTCTGTATCCATTTACTTTGTTTTTGAAGCAAATCTGTGTGTATTGAAGCTGTATACCTAATGTAGGCTCCCCTGTCATGTCCAAGATTCAAAAGTAGATTCTAAGCAGAACTGAGTATCTGTAGACATGCTTAAAATACACCATATACTTGATCAGCAAGGTGTTATAAATCAAATTCAACAGAAATGACCTATAAGGCAAGTACAGGAGAGCGTTATGTTGGCACTAGATGTTAACGGGGGTCAATTCTAGGTTTCAGCACTTCCTGATTGGCTCCTAGAATACACAGCACATATATAGAGATCAAATAGGAACACTTACGTATATTTAAATTTAAAAAGTCACTTTTCCTAACACCAAGAACATAGTTATGTACTTACTGCAAAGGGTAAAAAGGCATATCAACATTGTGTGCTTTAGCAATGCATGTTATTTACTGACATTTTGAGATCGAGGTGAAGTTATCTTTTCAATTAAATTAAATGCTGTTTTTATTTTAATTCAGAAATTCTCATTTTTATGTTACAAAAGGAGTTCTTATTAATTTGGATAGGTGACTAGAGAAAGCACAAAACTTATGCTTCTTTTGCATGCTTATGAAAAAAATTTAACAAATCTTTATTAGGCTATAACTTGGTTTCCTTAAGGCTTAATTTATTTCATGCTAAGGTTTTATGAGCACCTACCAATTTATACTCATCTTTGAAAGAATAGAAATTGATTTTCCAATATAGATGTTGCTTACTCTAGGGAATAGAAACATTCTAGAAAGAAAGTTGCTGCAAATGCGTTTTTGTAATCCTTAGATTTTTATTTCTCCCCTTCACATTCACTATAAATTTGAGGATCATATAGGAACAAAAGAAAAAGTCAACTCAAAATCTGGTTCAGGAACAGAAAATTAATGTTTGCCTGAGAAAAACAATAATTTTAATGGATAATATAAATGAGAATTATGGAATCATGAATTTTTAACCTACTACTTTAAAGACTTAAAATAAAACTGAGGGTCAAAATAAAGGTAGAAATAAAGACCAACAATTAATGCATTCTGTGATGGACCAAGAGTTGTGCTTTATACAAATTAACCCACCCACACTCTCTAAAAGGCACCAACTTCAACATGCCTTCCTCAATCGTCTTCATCAAAAACCACATGGTAACCTGCATGGTTCATGTCCTTTTCCAAGAGTTTAGAGACACAACCATTTTAAAATATGGGATAGATTAAATAAGAATCTAAAAAGATTAATAATAAAATAAATTATGCAAAGGTGAGAGATGAATAATTGAAGATGAAATTTAATCTTTATTATTATTCGACCCGATAATATCTTTACAAAGTATGTAGGTTGGCAGAGCACATTTTTTACGAGAATTATTCTAAGTACCAATTTTATAATAAAGCAACATAATAATGACTAATTTATTGAAACATGTCCTGAAGTCATCTCAAATACTATTTTAAAAATAAAAAAGTTCAGCCGGGCGTGGTGGCACACGCTTGTAATCCCAGTACTTTGGGAGGCGGAGACCGGAGGATCCAGGTTCGCGGCCAGCCTCACCTCTCTCTCTCTCTCTCTCTCTCTCTCTCTCCCCCTGTCTCTCTCTCTCTCTCTACCTAGTGAGGCCCTCCGCAACTTCGTGAGACCCGGTTTCAAAATAAAGTATAAAAAATAGGGCCGGGGGTATAGCGCGGAGGTAGAACGCCCCTGGGTTCAATCCCCAGTACCACAAAAAAAAATTAATTAATAAATAAAAAAAAATAAAAAATTCAACTAATTATGCATGTAAGCCAACTGAGTTAAAAATGGATGCTTTAATAGGTTCCATTTCTTAACAGATAGCAAATGGCAATGAATCTATATTAATTGAAAATAAGGTCATTTGGATAGATGGCCATATATAGTGAGTGTGTTTATGCATGTGTATGAGTTTATGTCTTTTTTTTTTTTTTTTGCAGTACCGGCGATTGAACCCAGGGGCGTTCTACCTCCGTGCTACACCCCCGGCCCTATTTTTTTTTTATACTTTATTTAGAAACCGGGTCTCACGAAGTTGCGGAGGGGCTCATTAGGTAGAGAGACAGACAGACAGACAGGGAGAGAGAGAGAGAGAGAGAGAGAGAGAGAGAGAGAGACAGAGCTGAGGCTGACCGTGAACCCAGATCCTCCGGTCTCCACCTCCCAAAGTACTGGGATTACAAGCGTGTGCCACCACGCCCAGCTGAGTTTATGTCTTATATAAGGTTAAATCAGATGTAAATTAGTTTCACCATAAGTGGTCATGAATATGCCAATAGGGTTAAAGAGAGTTTTAAAATACTACCTTCCCCACTCCTACCCCAACACAAACCCACCAGGGTGAATGATGATATTTATTGAGTCACTTTGAGCCAAACAATGAGTTACTTCCATTCTGCCTCACAGTCATCATAGAATTACTCCATACCACTTAGTAGCATTTATGGCAATTTTGCATGTAGATTATTTGTTCGAAGTTAATCTTTTTTATCTCATTCAAAAGCAGGAAACAAACTAGTTTGGGCTTACCATAATATTCAGTGCCTTGCAGCATTCTATTCAAGTAGGCACTAACTTAACATATGTTGAATGAACAGATAATTTAAAAAAAATCGGGTTTCATAAAATGTCAAATTCATATATTCATTCGGTTCCAATAGAAAATATTTTAGCTTCTGCCCATCTTTAAAACCTAGGTTTTTTCCATTGTGCTTGTGTCTATACTGAAGGAGAAATGGGCAAACAGCAAATAATGAATATCTGCAGGTGGGAAGGAGTGAGGGAAAGATGTTAAGAATATAGTTATGAGCTGGATGTATAGGTGCATGCCTTTAATCCTAGTATTTGGAAGGCTGAGACAGGAGGATTGCAGGTTCGAGACCAGCTTCAGCAACATAGGGAGACTTTTAGCAACCTAGCAAGACCCTGTTTCAAAAAAAATAAAAATGGCTGAGGGTATAGTTCAGAGGTAGAATGTCCCTGGGTTCAATCCCCAGTACTACACACACACACACATACACACACACTAGACTATGACAAAGTCCCAGCTTCAAAACATGTATAAATTTTCTTCTAGTTGAGATCCTTGGATTAATTAGCATCATAATCTGAAGATATAGTTATATCCCATTACTTGAGATACAATTTCCAAGGCTGTTTCTAAGTCTACTGAGTAAGAAATAAAATTTCTGGGGGATGAAATTGGGGAAAAGCATTAGTATATATTGTTGGAGGTCCCCCTTTTTGGTCAACAACTAAACTAAGTTATCAAAAATTGTTTATGTAATTGACAGTCTCAATATTTAATTTCCTAACTGACTGCACACGAAGAATTTATATCCATGAGATTTAATTGCAAAAACTTCTGAGGAGGGTATAGTACTGCTGACTAGGACATTGAACTCTGCCTGTTGTCTCAACTCTTAACTCAAAAACAGGAATTGTTCTTTGGTGTACAGGACAATGAGGTATAATACTTGGATGTGTCTAACTCTATCTCTCCATTTCTCTCCATGTATGGATCTTCCTAACCCCAAAACATACCACAAAAATGATTATGAAATGTAGCTTAATCCAAACACTTTGATAAGCCATCAAAGCCCGTGATTGTATTTTACTAACACTCAATAGAACACATCACTACATACTAAGAACTGATAGCTCAAAAGCCAACTGATGTTGCAGACAGTGCTAAAGTGGCTCATGAATTTGAAATGACAACAGATGCTTTGAAAAGGAAAGCCGGCTGGATTTTGATTGAACATGCTAATTTTCAAAAGAATCATTCCCTAGTTCAATTTTATACAGCGCAACCTGTTAAGGCTATTTGGAAATCACAGGGGCTGGTCATAAAATAATATTGAGCTCAATTATCCATTATCAGAGGAAGAGATGCCAGCATCCCCTGGTCCCTCTTCAGGCTTATTTGAATACACAGTACAAAAGGAGGGAGTAGTGAGATGACTCCGAGGACAAAGTGGCTGTGTTTTCAGGGAGCTATCTGGGTGAATAAGTGACAGGATTTGGGGATCTATCCTGGCTAATTTGGTTTTGCTTTGAGATTGAAGTTTTAATTTCTACCACTTGAGAAAAGAGAGTTAAACAAACAGCCCCTGTCCTTAAGGCAAGATTAAATTGAATCTTTTATCATGGGGATCCATAAAAGATGAGATTAAGAATTCTCATCAGTCAGTTAACTTTAGAAAATATTTAAGTGTAGGATTTTGAAGCAGGGATATGTTTCTTTAGGGCTAAGTTTCCTTTAGCTGCAGAAAACTAAATGTAGAAAGTCACGATTTATGGGATTCACAAATTAATGGCGATCCCCAGCCTTCTTCTGCTCGAGCATTTTAGAATTTTTTCTAATAAAATCACTGTGATAGGAGAGGCTTGTGTACCCACATCTGTGATATGAGGGTTGGCTTCTAAATATTTTCTGGGAGCCTAGTATCTCCCCTGCTGACTCTAAGTCTTTAAGGCTCTTCTAAAGATGCTGAGTGTGTATGAGTTTTAGCATGAGGGCTGGGATTGGGACAAGGAACATGAGGCATTCGTTTTTAGAACAAAATTAAGAAAGCACCAGAAAACTCAGGAAGAAAGATAAATGATAATGCAATATTTTAAAAAAACTAATGCAAAAAACCTCTTGAAGAACAACATACCAAAAATTTAAACAAATTATATATTGTAGATATTAATGTCTATGAGAGGAGTAGCTGGCGAAAATTTTCTCCCATTCTGTAGGTTCTTGATAGTTCCGTTGGCTGAACAGGGGCTTTTTAATCTGATGCCAACCCATTTATTGATTTTTGTTTGTTTCCTAAGCTGGTGGCTTATTGAGGAAGTCTCCACCGGTGCCTATGTGTTGGAGAGTTGGTTCTATGCCCCCTTCTAGCAGTTGCCAGATCTCTGGTCTAATTTCTAGATCATTTATCCATCTTGAATTGACAAATGGATTACGATATTATGGTATATACACACAGTGGAATTTTACTCAGCCACAAAAAAAAGAACACAATCATGTCATTTTCAGGAAAATGGATGGAACTCGAGAATATTATGCTAAGTGAAATTAGCCAGTCACAGAAAGTAAAGGTCCATATGTTTTCACTCATAGGTGGAAGCTAGGGAGAAACCAGGAAACAAAGAAGACTTCAGATAAATGAGGGGAGACACTAGTGGAATAGGGGAGGGCATTCGGAGAGGGAGGTGGGGAGAAGAAAGGGGAGATCTGATGATGGCAACTATTCAAATGATCCTGTGTTCACACATGAAGTTATCTGTATCAATGTAAAGCTTATCTATGGGGAAGGAGCAAGGAGGAATCGAGAGGAAAATCCACAATGAATGCTGTGTGCATGCATGTTTCTATCACCCTGAGCCTCACTCTGGTGTATAATAAACAAAGTACCAGCAAAAGTAATTTTAAATAAATACAGGATGTTATTGGCTTTTTGACTTTGCATTACTATGCAGTGGGGTAGTCATTTCCACTCAACTGTCACTTTTGGACCCCAGAGATACTGCATCCTCCTTGATCCCCCACATCCCTCACCAAGAGGGATGCTAATGACATGAAAACAGATTGGGAAACCACAGGTTTCATATATGTTGTCTTTAATTGTAAGGCTTTATTTTTTACCATTTGCTTCAATATACGGGAGGATTAGAGAGATAGATGATAGATAGATAATATGAACATAGAAGTATACATTTTTCAGTTTATCTCAAGTCACATCAAAATATTGGAATAAAGATATTTGAAATAACAAGCATTATTTTTTCCTAGTTTTGAAACTTTGTAGTCCAGTAGTTGTGCAGTTGAACTGATTCTCCTTTTCCCCTCCACTATCCAATTTGTATTATGTTCTTTGAAATAAGATTAAATACCCTTTCCTCAAACCCAAAAGGTGGATTTTGTGTTTTAAATTTAGAAATATTATATCCTGATTGGCTAGCAGTCAAAAAAAATGTAGAAAGAACTAAAGACTTTCATCCTTATTTTGGACCAAAAGGTCCAGCTTAGAAAGCTGCCTGTAAAAAAAGCTTACCAGAGATTTACTGGAAACTCTTTTGCCTTTTAAAGCCTTTTTAATGGGTAACTCAAATGTCATTTTAGTACAGAGTATATATACTTTTCACAGCATTGGCTGAAGTGACCTGTCTAATTAGCAACTTTGATGGCTGAGGTCACATATGTCAATCAAGTTAGCAGACATTCTGGAAATGTATTAATTGGGAAAGTAAGACTGAAAGTATCATTAAATAATTTTTGCAGTTTTCTTTCTAAAAATATAGATCTCAGATGCCTCGCATACTGGCTGTATTTTTTAGTAATTATGAAAATTTAAGGCTTTTCCTATACAATATCATCAATTCAAAAGAAAGAGTTATTTGTTCTTTTTTTTTTTTTTTGCGGTACCGGGGATTGAACGCAGGGGCGTTCTACCTCTGCGCTACACCCCCGGCCCTATTTTTTATACTTTATTTTGAAACCAGGTCTCACGAAGTTGCGGAGGGCCTCACTAAGTAGAGAGAGAGAGAGAGAGAGAGAGAGAGAGGGAGAGGGAGAGAGAAAGAGATCTGAGGCTGGCTGCGAACCCAGATCCTCCGGTCTCCGCCTCCCAAAGTACTGGGATTACAAGCATGCGCCACCATGCCCGGCTGAGTTATTTGTTCTTAAGTCCGAAAGGTTTTATAATAAAAGTGTTTTGACAATACCATCTTCTTTCAGAGTTCACTTTGCAAGTCATAAAATTGTATTTATTTATTTATGTATTATTTGTTTCTTGTTTTTGAGACAGGATCTCTCTATGTTGTTCAGGCTGGTCTTGAACTTGCGGGCTTAAGTAATCCTCCCAACAGCCTCCTGAGTATCTGGAACTATCAGCGTGCACCACCACAACTGGCTGAAAATTAATAAAATTTTAGGTGTCACATATATCAAAACTATTTAGTTGACTGAAATGATCAAAACAAGAAAATTCATGTAAGGTATAATTTTATGGTTTTCTTTTCCTCTTCCTCCTTCCCTTTTCCTTTTTCTTCCCTCTTTATTTTCCCCTTATCTTCTTTTCCTCCTCCTCATTCAGTGTGTGTGTGTGTGTGTGTGTGTGTGTGTGTGTGTGTGTGTGTGTTACTAGAAATTGAACCCAGGGGCATTCTACCTCCAACCTACACCCTAAGCCCTTATTGTTTTTATTGTTTTGTTTTGTTTCATTTTGAAAGAGGGTCTCTCCCTAGGTTGCTGAGAGTCTCACTAAATTGCTCAGGCTGGTTTCGAATCCAGAATCCTCCTGTTTTAGCCTTCCAAGGATTGGTATTACAGGTCTGAGCCACCATGCCTTACTTTTTTTTTATTGTCTTTTGTTACTAATTGGGACTAACCTAAGAAAATGTACCTAAGTCAATATAAGAAGAAAGTGTTCCGAATGTTGTAAAACTGTTGCCTATTAGCCATCTACAGAAGAGGGAAAGTAAAAGCCCAATGTTTCGAAGAAAAGATGTGAGGTAAAGTTACAAGTTTTAAAATGTAAATGTAGCTGGGCGTGGTGGCACACACTTGTAATCCCAGTACTTTGGGAGGACAAGACCAGAGGATGGGGGGTTTGTTCGCAGCCAGCCTCAGCTCTCTGTTTCTCTGTCTCTTTGTCTCTCTCTCTCTCTCTCTCTCTCTCTCTGTCTCTCTCTCTCTCTCTACCTAGTGAGGCCCTCTGCAACTTCGTGAGACCCGGTTTCAAAATAAAGTATAAAAATATAGGGCCGGGGGCGTAGCGCAGAGGTAGAACGCCCCTGGGTTCAAACCCCCGTACCACAAAAAAAAAAAAAAAATGTAAGTGTATATCCTTCCAATGATTTAGTCATGAGAATGAGGACTTTTAGGTTAACTCCTTGTCACATTTTGAGGGACAAAGAATTTAGTTTTAAGCACCACTATATGGAAATTGAGATAAAATTTCCAACAATGTAAAGGAACTCTTCTCTCTTCTCTTTCTTTCTTTTATCGTGGTACTGGAGATTGAACCTACTGGTATTCTATAACCTCCAAGCTATACTCCCAGCCCTATTTTGGATTTTCTTTTGAAGCAGGGTCTCTCTAGATTGTTGAGGGTCTCGCTAATTGCTGCGACTCACCTCAAACCTTCAATCCTCCTGTCTCAGCCTTCCAAGTACCGGGATTACAGTCACATACCACTGTACCTGGTCAAAAGGAATACTTTCCAAGCAGTCCTTTGTAACATCTCTTGTATTAGATAAGTGTACACATATCTTGAAGCAGGATTTAGTTTCTTCCTCTTTGAGAAGTTTGTAGGTAATAGATAGAACAGTGGATCATTTAGCAGGAATCTGCTGAAAAAAATGAAATTATTTTAAAATATATTAGCCAAGAATCCACATCGTGCTGTTGAATCTATTATGACATTTTAAAGTCATAGCTGTTGGTTCTTGTAAAACATAAAAAATGTGCATGGTTTGGGAAGAGATTTTAGATCATTTGTTTTTCTTTCTGAGCAAATAGGAGAGATGGAAAAGGGGTGACAATAGGTGAGAAAATTTCATAATGACTAGCAGTGGCAGGAGAGAAAACAATGAAAACAAGTGGGGAAAACTATGAAGAAAAGAACTGATGCCCTAGATTCCTTAACACGTTTTTTTTTATCAACTTCACAATTTTGTCTTTCATATATATCACATTATTGAAAATGAATGAACCTGTATTAACCCAAAAGGGTAAAGAATGTGAAACTGGAGGGAGAATTGCAAATCTTTCTTTTTCTTTCTTTCTTTTTTTCTTTCTTTTTTTTTTTTTTTTTTTTGCGGTACCGGAGATTGAACACAGGGGCGTTCTACCTCCGTGCTACACCCCCGGCCCTATTTTTTATACTTTATTTTGAAACCGGGTCTCACGAAGTTGCGGAGGGCCTCACTAAGGAGAGAGAGAGAGAGACAGGGGGAGAGAGAGAGAGAGAGCTGAGGCTGGCTGCGAACCCTGATCCTCCGGTCTCCGCCTCCCAAAGTACTGGGATTACAAGCATGCCCAGGCCCGGCTTGCTTGCCTGCCTGTCCGCCTGCCTGCCTGCCTGCCTGCCTGCCTGCCTGCCTG